>SSNR01000172.1:480593-493046 GCA_006937965.1 Callopanchax toddi | reverse complement strand
TTTTTTTGCTCAAATTTAGAAAATTTGACGATAGTTAAGAAAATTTGGCAAATTTCAAGTAGGGCTGTAAGAATATATTTTCAGACTAAAGATAAGATAACATTTTTACTTTCTTAGAAATCAGTTTTTGCAGTGTAGAGACCTGAAAAGCAAACAGGGGTAAAAAGCCCTAAGGCAGCAAAGGAAATAAATTCAATAGTTTAATTATGATCTTTACAGAATAACAGGTGTTATTTAGCTAAATATTTAATAACTTCAGTTTATGATCAAAAATTTACATCAGCTAAAATATTCATGAAGTTTAATTTGAGCTGAATCCTCCCAGATCACCTCTCTTACAGGTTGTTTTCATGTTTTAAATGTAATTAAATTCTTCTATTAGCTTTGGGTATCACATAGAAAAGACTGATGACTATAAATCAGTATCAGCATCAACTTTGTCCACAGAGATTTCATATTATCCATCCCTAATAAAAATATCAGCAGAAATGTTCATTTTCCAAACCCTCAAATTAGCTTTCACCTCCCTCTGTAACATCAGCACGCCTCATTCCTCCTGCATGTAGAGTCATGTATGTAGAGCCATGTAAAGTCATGTAGAGAGTCACATAGAGTCATGTAGAGAGTCACATAGAGCCATGTAGAGTCATGTAGAGTCACGTAGAGCCATGTAGAGTCAGTAGAGCCACCTAGAGTCATGTAGTCACGTAGAGTCACGTAGAGTCACATAGAGTCACGTAGAGCCACGTAGAGTCATGTAGAGAGTCATGTAGAGCCACGTAGAGAGTCACGTAGAGTCATGTAGAGAGTCACGTAGAGTCATGTAGAGAGTCACATAGTCATGTAGAGAGTCGTGTAGAGTCACATAGAGCCATGTAGAGTCATGTAAAGTCACGTAGAGCCATGTAGAGTCATGTAGAGAGTCACATAGAGCCATGTAGAGTCATGTAGTCACGTAGAGCCATGTAGAGAGTCACGTAGAGTCACGTAGAGCCATGTAGAGTCATGTAGAGAGTCACATAGAGCCATGTAGAGTTATGTAGTCACGTAGAGCCATGTAGAGTCATGTAGAGAGTCACATAGAGCCATGTAGAGCCATGTAGAGTCACGTAGAGTCATGTAGAGTCATGTAGAGCCATGTAGAGCCACGTAGAGTCATGTAGAGAGTCATGTAGAGTCACGTAGAGCCATGTAGAGTGTCACATAGAGTCGCGTAGAGTCATGTAGAGTCACGTAGAGCCATGTAGAGTCATGTAGAGTCACGTAGAGTCATGTAGAGTCACATACAGTCATGTAGAGAGCCATGTAGAGTCATGTAGAGAGTCATCTAGAGCCATGTAGTCACCTAGAGAGTCATGTAGAGTCACATAGAGCCATGTAGAGTCATGTAGAGAGTCATGTAGAGTCACATAGAGTCATGTAGAGAGCCACGTAGAGAGTCACGTAGAGTCACATATAGCCATGTAGAGAGTCACATAGAGCCATGTAGAGTCATGTAGAGTCACATAGAGTCATGTAGAGAGCCATGTAGAGTCATGTAGAGAGTCATCTAGAGCCATGTAGTCACCTAGAGAGTCATGTAGAGTCACATAGAGCCATGTAGAGTCACATAGAGTCATGTAGAGAGCCACGTAGAGAGTCACGTAGAGTCACATAGAGCCATGTAGAGAGTCACGTAGAGTCACATAGAGCCATGTAGAGTCATGTAGAGTCACATAGAGAGCCATGTAGAGTCATGTAGAGAGTCATCTAGAGCCATGTAGTCACCTAGAGAGTCATGTAGAGTCACGTAGAGAGTCATGTAGAGTCACGTAGAGTCATGTAGAGAGTCACGTAGAGAGTCACGTAGAGTCACATAGAGCCATGTAGAGAGCCACGTAAAGAGTCACGTAGAGTCATGTAGAGAGTCATCTAGAGCCATGTAGTCACCTAGAGAGTCATGTAGAGTCACGTAGTCATGTAGAGAGTCATGTATGGAGACATGTAGAGTCACGTAGAGAGTCGTGTAGAGTCACGTAGTCATGTAGAGAGTCACATAGAGCCATGTAGAGTCATGTAGAGAGTCACATAGAGCCATGTAGAGAGTCATGTAGAGTCACGTAGAGTCATGTAGAGTCATGTAGAGCCATGTAGAGTCATGTAGAGTCACGTAGAGTCACGTAGAGAGCCATGTAGAGTCATGTAGAGAGTCATCTAGAGCCATGTAGTCACCTAGAGAGTCATGTAGAGTCACATAGAGTCATGTAGAGTCACGTAGAGTCACGTAGAGCCATGTAGAGACATGTAGAGAGTCACATAGAGCCATATGAGAGTCATGTAGAGTCACATAGAGCCATGTAAGAGTCATGTAGAGAGTCACGTACAGCCACGCAGAGTCATGTAGTCACATAGAGCCATGTAGAGAGTCATGTAGAGTCACGTAGAGAGTCATGTAGAGTCACATAGAGCCATGTAGAGTCATGTAGAGTCATGTAGAGTCACATAGAGTCATGTAGAGAGCCATGTAGAGTCATGTAGAGAGTCATCTAGAGCCATGTAGTCACCTAGAGAGTCATGTAGAGTCACATAGAGCCATGTAGAGTCATGTAGAGAGTCATGTAGAGTCACATAGAGACATGTATAGAGCCACGTAGAGAGACACGTAGAGTCACATAGAGCCATATAGAGAGTCATGTAGAGTCACATAGAGTCACGTAGAGAGTCATGTAGAGAGTCACGTAGAGCCAAGTAGAGTGTCACATAGAGTCACGTAGAGTCATGTAGAGAGTCACGTAGAGTCACATAGAGACATGTAGAGAGACATGTAGAGTCACATAGAGTCATGTAGAGAGTCATGTAGAGAGTCACGTAGAGTCACATAGAGCCATGTAGAGTCATGTAGAGTCACATAGAGTCATGTAGAGTCATCTAGAGACATGTAGTCACCTAGAGAGTCATGTAGAGTCATATAGAGAGTCACATAGAGCCATGTAGAGAGTCACGTAGAGCGTCATGTAGAGTCACGTAGTCATGTAGAGAGTCATGTAGAGTCATGTAGAGAGTCACGTAGAGTCATGTAGAGTCACGTAGAGCCATGTAGAGTCATGTAGAGAGTCACATAGAGCCATGTAGTCATGTAGAGCCATGTAGAGTCATGTAGAGCCATGTAGAGTCATGTAGAGAGTCACATAGAGCCATGTAGAGTCATGTAGAGTCACATAGAGCCATGTAGAGTCACATAGAGCCATGTAGAGTCACATAGAGCCATGTAGAGTCACATAGAGCCATGTAGAATTACGTAGAGCCATGTAGAGAGTCATGTAGAGTCATGTAGAGTCGCGTAGAGCCATGTAGAGAGTCACGTAGAGCCATGTAGAGTCACATAGAGCCATGTAGAGAGTCACATAGAGCCATGTAGAGAGTCACGTAGAGCCATGTAGAGTCATGTAGAGTCACATAGAGCCATGTAGAGAGTCACGTAGAGCCACATAGAGTCACATAGAGTCATGTAGAGTCACATAGAGACATGTAGAGAGTCACGTAGAGTCACGTAGAGTCATGTAGAGCCATGTAGAGTCATGTAGAGTCACGTAGAGTCACGTAGAGCCATGTAGAGTCACGTAGAGAGTCATGTAGAGTCACGTAGAGAGTCATGTAGAGTCACATAGAGCCATGTAGAGACATGTAGAGTCATGTAGAGAGTCATGTAGAGCCATGTAGTCATGTAGAGCCATGTAGAGACATGTAGAGTCACATAGAGCCATGTAGAGAGACATATAGAGTCACGTAGAGCCATGTAGAGTCACATAGAGCCATGTAGAGAGTCACATAGAGCCATGTAGAGTCATGTAGAGAGTCACGTACAGCCACGCAGAGTCATGTAGTCACATAGAGCCATGTAGAGAGTCATGTAGAGTCACATAGAGTCATGTAGTCACATAGACTCATGTAGAGAGTCATGTAGAGTCACGTAGAGAGTCATGTAGAGTCACATAGAGCCATGTAGAGCCATGTAGTCACGTAGAGCCATGTAGAGTCACATAGAGCCATGTAGAGAGTCACATAGAGCCATGTAGAGTCATGTAGAGAGTCACGTACAGCCACGCAGAGTCATGTAGAGTCACATAGAGCCATGTAGAGCCATGTAGAGAGTCACGTACAGCCACGCAGAGTCATGTAGAGTCACATAGAGCCATGTAGAGTCATGTAGAGAGTCACGTACAGCCACGCAGAGTCATGTAGTCACATAGAGCCATGTAGAGAGTCATGTAGAGTCATGTAGAGAGTCATGTAGAGTCACATAGAGTCATGTAGAGAGTCACGTAGAGTCACATAGAGTCACATAGAGTCATGTAGAGTCACATAGAGTCATGTAGAGAGTCATGTAGAGTCACGTAGAGAGTCATGTAGAGTCACATAGAGCCATGTAGAGTCATGTAGAGTCACATAGAGTCATGTAGAGTCATCTAGAGCCATGTAGTCACCTAGAGAGTCATGTAGAGTCACGTAGAGAGTCATGTAGAGTCACAAAGAGTCATGTAGAGAGTCACGTAGAGTCATGTAGAGAGTCATCTAGAGCCATGTAGTCACCTAGAGAGTCATGTAGAGTCACGTAGAGAGTCATGTAGAGTCACGTAGAGCCATGTAGAGAGTCACGTAGAGAGTCACGTAGAGTCACATAGAGCCATGTAGAGAGTCATGTAGAGTCACATAGAGTCACGTAGAGTCATGTAGAGAGTCATCTAGAGCCATGTAGTCACCTAGAGAGTCATGTAGAGTCACGTAGAGCCATGTAGAGAGTCACGTAGAGAGTCACGTAGAGTCACGTAGAGAGTCATGTAGAGCCATGTAGAGAGTCACGTAGAGCATCATGTAGAGTCACGTAGTCATGTAGAGAGTCATGTATGGAGCCATGTAGAGTCACGTAGAGTCATGTAGAGTCACGTAGTCATGTAGAGAGTCATGTAGAGCCATGTAGAGAGTCACGTAGAGAGTCATGTAGAGTCATGTAGAGTCATGTAGAGTCACGTAGTCATGTAGAGAGTCATGTAGAGCCATGTAGAGTCACGTAGAGTCATGTAGAGTCACGTAGTCACGTAGAGAGTCATGTATGGAGCCATGTAGAGTCATAATAATGTGAGGTGGTGGAGTCAGAGTCTAACTCTTGTTTCAATCTGTTCACGCAGCAAAAAGCCAAAGAGACCTCAGAGACAGAGACAGCAGAACAACCGACTAAAACCTCTGACTCTCGCTTACGACGGGGACACGGACATGTAGTCCTCCGAGAGACGCTTCGCCGACCACGTCACCCGTCATCCAGACCCACTTCATCCCGCCGTTACGCAGAGGGACATGGCTGTTTGAATGGACACATCACAGAGTGGAGGAATCAGAGTCGAGCTCTATTAACTCCACTTCTTTGTCGTTTTTTTTATTTATTTTTGCCTTCAGAACCTCCAGCTGATTCAATGAAATGCCTCCCCAACATGTCCCTGATTTGTCTGAGACGAGAGGCCGGGTGCAGAGGAGGGTTTTCAGTTCTCCCACCGTCTCCGAACACGCCACCCTCCCCACGTTTGTTTTTGTTGTTTTTTTCTATTCCCTGAAAATGCTGAGTAGCTGGAGGCTTTGGATGCTGTGACGGTTTGTACGTTGCCAAAAGTCACCGCAGGGAAGAGGAGGAGGGAGAGCAAAATCTCCATCAAAAGGTTTGGATTCTTTTTTTCCTCAATCCTCAGCTGGGTTTGGACTCAAAATCTCTTTTCCAGTCTTGAACAAAAGGGAGGCATTTTTTTCCTCCTCTTCTGCTCGATTCAGAGCTTGTGTTTGTGGGATAAACCGATCCGTGTGATGCTGATGGAGGAGAAGCCTGGAAACTACTGCCTGCCTCTTTGCCCTTGCTTTGTTTCAGGCACTACATTGCACTATATTAGTGCAGCATGATATGCACATGTGACTTCTACCTTCTATTGCCATAAAGCACTGCCTCTTCCACAAACAGAACCACACAGCAGAGGGACGGCCAACAACGCAAACAGCTGAACCACCAGTAAATAATTTGTATAGATTTTTATTTCTCACAGCAGTTTTTTGGTTGTAGTAAAGTACATTTTTGTGGTTTGTAGATCTCGTCTGGTGTTATCACTTCTGATATCAGTGGGAGGTTGGATTTTAAATAACCTTCTGCTCAAAAATGTCATCAAATTGAGACTCGGATCATTTTGTTTAATTAAAGTAATAAAAAACTTGGAGAGGCTGAAGCTTTTCAGCAGGAAAAAGAAAGAAAAGAGAAAAACTGAAGCCATTCCCATCATAACTGTCATTTCTGCCTTACTGACGATGAATATTTAAAACGTTTCATCAAACATCAAAAAACGAAATCCTCTTTTCTTTTAGGGAAACATAATCAGTTTCTTCTGATGGTAACGTGTCATAGATGCTTTATTGTTTCCAGTCTCTCCACATGGAGGAGAAATATTTAAAAAACTGTACAAATTAACTATAAAATATGTCAATAACAACATGCTTCTGCTGAGTTTGGTGTAAAAGAAAACGTGTGGAGAATGTTTACTTTTTTCCGTGAAATTTGTACATAACTGACTTTTTTATTTTTTGGAAAAAATACAAATAAAAGTACGTGTACATTTATTTTGTATCGCACAGAAAACATTAGTTTGAGATATTGCGAAGTGGGTGTATGATATTGCTGATTGTTGTTGTATGTTGTGACAAAAAAAGAAAAGAAAAAAAGACTTGATCCTTTTGTACAGGTTGTTCATATGTATGGAAAGAGTTACTGACAATAAATGAGGACGCGGCTGTAAACACACAGAGACTGGAGTGGTGGAGTTATTTAAATGTTTTTATTCTTAAAGGTTTGATGAAATTCTCCTCCCAGGTCCAGATCAGCCACTGGGCGTCTCAGTGGGAGCAAAATAAAACAGATGGAGCCCAGAGTAAAAGTGAAACATAACTCTCAGTCCTTCAAGCAGATTGTTAATCTCAGCTGAAACTCTGTGACGTTGAGGGTCCAGTCAGAGCAGAACAATAAAATACACAGGAAGGTGATTTAGAAGCTATTTCTAATAGAATCTCCAGAAAATAAAAAGACGGATGTTCCTGAGGATTTTTTAACCCACCGTCAGCGAAAAGAACACAACACAAAAAAATCTGTTCGATAAAAAAAAAAGATAAAAAAACACCAAAACTGATGGTTTCTGGCTGCTACGCTTAGGAATCGGGTCAATAACTTACAACTTAAAAGAGATTAAATAGCTGTTTAATAGTTCCAACTCTCTGGTTCGTTAAGACTTTTTGTCAAAATACATCTAAAAGAAATGGAAAATATCCTAAAATCACACAGGAAACATGAGTTTCACTTATTAAATTAACACATGTGAAAATGTGTTTTCCCATGTGAAGTCCAAATTCAAATGCGAAACATTGTTTTACACGTTCTCGTCACATGTTCAGGGGGGGGCCTGATAGCAGGGTTGGCCCCCCTGTGGGCCCCCTGCTAAGTGCTGAGTCAGGCATTAGAGACAAATATGTTTCATGTTGTCACTGAAATGAAAACCAAAAGATCAAACAAACATATTAAAGACATACTCTGCAGTTTTGCTTGTTTTTAGCTCCCCCTGGTGTCCGTTTTAAATCACTGCTGTAAAAACGTTAGCATAGTTTCTGCTCAGAAAGCCCTAAATCTCCCTGTTAAACGTCTCCTCAGCCTTCACTGCTTTCTACTGGAGCGGTTCATCACTCAGTCAAAGAAATCAGCTGTTCAAGCAGGGAGAGATGGGAAAAATCAGGAATCAGGAGCTAAAAACACTCCGGAGCTAGCATAGCAGCTAGCCACATTGGGTTAGCCTAACCCTCTGAGATACGGGACTTTGTGAGACTTCAGGACACCGGACCAGAGACTCAGAAGTTTCAAACGTGGTATTCTGGATCCAAGCAGCAGATGGAGCTGAGGGACTTTATGAACCTGTAAAGGGTCAGATTAGATCAGACTGGATCAAGGAGGAGATTTAAAATAGGAAAAAGTTACATAGTGTGACTTTAACACAAAGCAACATGCAAACATGTTACAGCTTAAAAGGAGAAGTAAAGTCATCTTATAGTTTCTGACCTATGTGGGTTATGGTTAACCCTCTCACTTGTTTTCATATGAAACTACATAAGGAAATTTTAATTTTTTTAAATAATCAATAACAGCCCTTGTGATTAAGATGATGTCACAAAACTCACTTATTTTTGACCTGACATCAGAAGAAACATCACGCATCCTCTGAGGGTTCCTTAAAAAAAAAACATCTGGCAATCTGTCTTCATCCTGAAACGTTATGTAAATCTGTGTGTGTGTGTGTGTGTGTGTGTGTGTGTGTGTGTGTGTGTGTGTGCGTAAGGGAGTTAGAGTTTGAGAAAACTTTAGTTTTGACCAGATGACCTCCACTGCCACCTGGAGATTAAATGATTTAAGGAGGACGTTTCTTTGGACAGGAGGACGTTTCTTTGGACAGGAGGACGTTTCTTTGGACAGGAAGCTCCAGATGTTATCAGGCTGTTTTATTGGATCTGGTGATTTTAGAGTCTGACTCAGGACAAAAGTTTTCTGTTTCTATCAGTGTAAAAGGAACCTAAACAATATCAGATCATCAGTTATATTATGTGACTTTTCTAGAGTAGATTCATTTTCTAATAGATCCAGTTATCGCTGAATTAATCCTATACATGTTGGAAAAAAACCAATAAAGATAAAAGTAGATATTTTAATCTTTACCTGATATATTTAAAAATAAAATCTAAATAACTATTATTGTGTTTAGTGTTTTTAAAAGCTGCGTCCTTCTTAAAATAATTATGAGTTTTTCTTCTGAACAGAGGCAGAAAACAAGCTGCAGACATGAGGAGGAGGAGGAGGAGGTTTCTTCCTCAGTCTCAGTGGATTAGTTCAAGCTAACGATGGAAGAGAAAAGAAGCCATTGCAGCTGACTGCCACTAGATGTCAGGAATGGATGATGCTAAACGAAAAGTTGCTTCTCAGAAATCAATAATGTGAGCTCCTCTGGCTGCTCCCCCTCCCCCTTTTCCACTCTGTTTCTCCCTCTGTCCTCCCGACTCTCTCCCTTCCTGTATAAAACATCCCTCCACTCTGACAATCACAAGTACAAACGTCTCTGTTCCCAGCACGCCGTCAGACAGCAGCCCACTTTCTCCAGCAGACGTCCTGACCCTTCCTGGATGAGACTGAGAAGATCCATCTCGCCTCCGGACCGCCTCCCCCACTCCTCGTTCCTCCTCAAGTTCTGTAGCTGATAACGGCTCAGTTAGTCAGGAGGAGATTTTATTTCTTTTTTTTTTTTTTTTGGTGTTTTCTCCTGTTTTGGCTGAAATGAGAAGATCAGGGACAGGTGACCTGAGAGGAGACACTCCACAGAGAAGCATGAAGAGCACATGTGTGTGGGCCGCCGCTGCGCTGCTGTCACTCATCTCTCTAGTGAGTTAAATGTCATTTTGATTTGACCTTTTTTACATTTTTGCATTTTATTCCTCAGATACCTGCGAATGCTTTCTGCACTCTTCTAGCGGCAGGAAAACGAAGAAATGAGCTCGACGTAGATTCAGACAAATCAAGCAGGAATGTTTCTTTCCATGATTATGACGGATAATCTGCAAATCTAGCAAAGTAAAAGCCGTTTTCAGCACCGATGATTCCGATTTCTATACCTGATGATTCATCTCGATTACTAAAAAGTGTCTGTTTAACACCAGGTTTGATGTTCCTGAGCATCCAGTCCTTCCTTCTCATCGCTCATATTTACAGATGTGCTTCAGTAAAAGTCAATCTGACAGCACGACGGAGAACAGCCTGAGCCCATTATGACAAATACACCAGAATGCTTGCAAGCTCAATGCCTTGACAGTTTGTGACAACCCAATTCCTTTAATCCCCGAAGAGACAGTAACCCCTCACCCGCTGATAAATCTGTCAACAAAGCAATCAAAGCAGAGCAGGAGCCACTCCCCTCTCTGACAAAAAAAATTCCATAAACTTAATCCGCACAAACTTGACTGGCCTTAAAAAGCTCCCGTGGTGTTATCTGTGTTTAATTTGCATAGTGATGGAAAGAAGTCAATTACTATTAATTATTCTCTACAACTTAATACCCATTATCGAATTGAATTCACCGTCTTGAAAACCATAAACTCAATTTCACAGCTGACTAAGCGCACTAATCATTTCGCCCCCCCTCTTCGCTTCCTTTTATTTGTTTTTTTTTTACTTTATGGAGCCCTTCCTGCTTTAAAGGAAAACAATTCTTCGACTCCGAGAACAACAACGTTCTCCCCGTTGTCACAGAAGACAAACATTAATCGTTAGGAGCGTTCTGTTTGTTGGACGGTCTGATCTCACAGCATCACTCGACAGGAGTGTGTGTTTCTTCCCCAGACCGGGCTGCCAAATTGCTTCGCCATGCTTTAATGGGATGATCATAATTGTTTGGTACTTGGTGCATCCTAAGCTTTCGCCTGCAGCTCCTTCAACAGATTGACAGACCCATGGGAACCTCACAAACTTATTTTGGCCGCCTTTGAACCAAGTCGTGTGTGAAATAATATGATTATGCGTTTTTCCTCTGGGTACGTTGGAAAACTGGTGGCTGGGTTTTTTTTCCTCCTCCTCCTCCTCCTCCTCCTCGGTCTTCTTCTTTAAACTGCCCCCCTCTAATATCCTGCAGTCTGTCCTGGTAGAGTATTTATCCTCCTCAGAAGTCATGGTGGTAATCGTGCCCTGGCCTCTTAAAGCGATATGACTCAGTCCCATCCACAGCTGCCTGTGATGTCTTGACACACTTTGTGATTTGTCATCATCTCTGACCCCCCCTCAGGTAACACTTTGATATCTCTCTGAGAATATAGACCTAAACTCTTGATGGGCTTCAAATGGCTCCATTTGATCCATCAGCTCGACGACAGGGGAGGGGACCTCACGAGGAGAGTTAGATTCAATAGAAATGATCGTCATCATCTCTCAAGTGGATGAAAGAACATCTGCAGGACTCTTTAACTACCTTCTTGTCTCCAGGAACATTATGATACCTCTCATTTAACCACTCCCAGAATGGGAGTGTTTGGGATTCGGAGAGCCACGATGGAGTCAAAGGTCACCGTGACCAAACTGCTAAAAGGTCACAGATACGATCCCCTCCATCGCCCTCGCCCTAAGAAGGACATCCCTTCATTACCTGAAATCAACACGTCCGCCTAAAATCTTTTAGAGGAAACTTTGTTACCATTCAGCCAAACTCCAGCTTCCAATCAGGACCGCAAAGTGGCCTTCCAAATCCTCCATCAGCCCAGTCGCTCTCCATTCTGTTAAACCCAACCTGTCGCACCCACAAATCTCCCCCACACAGCAGCCACCGCATCCAGGAAAATGGAAACTGACACACACTTTCATTCTTCCCCACAAGGTTTTGTGTACGAGCCCGCCGCAGTGTCATCTGGCTCCTCCAGCGGTTCTATTAAAGGTGAAATTTGTTGGCTGTTCGGGGGTCCGGCCCATAGAATATCCTCCAAGCTCCCGAGGGAAGCCGGGGGTTGTTTATCTTCCTGTTTCAAAGAGCGGACGCCTGCGCCTTATCACAGCCTCGCCAAGAGTAGATAGCATTTAGGTTTGTCCAACAAGCCTGCCTGTACGCCGCATCTGGCAATCTGAGACTGGTTTCCTAAAGGACTTCTGCACGGCCGTGCTGTTTGCTCTTATCTCGTTGAGGAATTCTGCCTCGTAAGCCAAACATATAGGAATAATATTAACAGGCAGTTAAATGGGGGTTTGAGGAGGGGTGCATAACAACCTGCTGGTGGAGGAGTTAAAGAAATAAAACCTAGAAAAGAGCAGTTTGAACATCTTCAAATTAGAACACGTTTTAATAGACGCATTTCACTAACGCTGCACTTAAACACCAGTTAGATTGTCCTTTTTATTCTGTTTTACTTTTAAAATCAACCATTAACTGGTTCCAGTGGAGGCTTTAAGGGCCAGGAAGACGCTTTGGTACAAATTATAGGAAATTTAGAAGCAACGTTAAAGAAAATGGTGCCAAAACTTTAGGAAACATTTTTAACAAATTGATTTAAGAATGTTTTAAGGCGACAGTCTCATCTATTTCATACAAACCACTTTAACTTTTCATATTTGAGTTTTTACCCCTTTGTCATTCAGGTCAACCATAAAGTCACTGAATCAAGATGAAGCATCCAATCAAAATTAGCTTACATTATCATTACCTCACTGCCTTCATCAATACAACAATATTACCTTACATTGCATTATTATTATTATTATTATTATTATTATTATTATTATTATTATCATCACCCCAGATAAATGAAAACAGCAAAATAAATTTTTTTTCTTGTGTGGCAGATCAGGTAGTAGGTTGTGGGTGGGTTTTTTTTTTTTTTGGTGTC
>SSNR01000172.1:462428-480326 GCA_006937965.1 Callopanchax toddi | reverse complement strand
AAAATTAAATTAAATTAAATTAAGGAGTTAAAATCTAGAGTTCTGGATTTGTTTTTTCTGGTTTGTTTGTCGTAAAACTTTAACGGCGTCAAACTAAAACATTAGAATCTAGTTTGAACTTATTTTGGGCTGAAATATTTGACATTTTTCTAACCGTTAACACGTTCTGAAAATGTGAGTTTACACGTTTGTTGGCGTTATGAGGATCCCTTGTGCAGGTTGATGTATGGGGTATAAATAAACGTGTGTGTTTTCTGACTAATAGAGATAGGCGTGTTAGCGGTGTGAACGTGTCTCTGATGTGTTTCGTAATGGTTTGTGGACATCAGTGGAGCTCTGTGCTAAAGGTTGGTTTTGGTGTTTTAAAACGACGAGAATAAAATCCAGATTATCACCTTAATCTGTAGAATTAAAGCTCACATCCTGTAGGAATAGATGGACGTCAGCGACAGCTAAATAAATACATTTAAGAATTCTTTCAGTGATTCTGTGAAAAGCTTCTTTTCTGGATCATTTATGTGAGCACGCTGTACCCACTATTCTTCAATTCTTTATTGTTGTTAATATTAACTCATCTCACTGAGAGATCTTGAACTTCTTTAAACGGTTTAACATTTTAAAGGGCTGCAGTATGAGTTATTTATAATATTTTCACTCTGATTACTGAGTCTTGCTTGGATTATTTTAAAATGCTGAATGGGATTAGAGGTTCCAGATATTTTCTACATGTTTTTCTTTTAGTCTTTCTAATTATGTAGATCAAAATGCTCTTCTTCCTCGGTCTCAGGTGACTCTTCATCCTTCAGATCGGTGATGGCTGCCTTAGATTAATGGTTCAGAAAGTGGAGGTGTTGGATTTATTCCAGGATGAGTTATTTATGTCACTTTATGGATGGTTTGGAAAAACTGTTCATGTAATTAATCAATTTAAAAAATAATGATTTTAATTAGTTTACTAAATATTTATTAAAATTAGCATTTTGTTGAAAATGTTTCTGCTAAATTCAGTTTATTGAGACCTGTATTTGTTTAACATCAACGCCAAGAAAACAGCCATGAAAATGAATTATTTTTGTTAGTTTTGTTTTGTTTTTGTGACATTAAGTTTAATAAAATAATGAAAATTAATAATAGCATAAAAATAATATAATTATGAAGTTAAAGATAATGGAATGCATTAATGTTTAACTTTTTAATAAAACAACCCTCAGATTTTTAAAATTTTTACTTTTTTTTTTGTTTGTTTATTTCATTTCTTTAATTTTGTCAAATCACGTTTCAGTGGAGACAGGGACTAAACTGTGCTGCTAGGGGAATTTAAACAACATAAGGCTTTATAGTTTTTATTAGTGTTGGGACTCAATTAAAAAAATATATCAAATTAATTAGAGGCTTTGTAATTAATTAATCGCAATTAACTGCATTTTAATAAAAATTTGCCCCTAAAAGCAAGTTTGTTTATTTATAATATATTTTTTAATTGTTGTGGGGTCAGAATCAGATAATAGTATATATATATATATATATATATATATATATATATATATATATATATATATATATATATATATATATATATAAAAGGCATTTTAATTCAAAACAGTAGAAAAACAAAACAATTGGTTAAAATTGGACAGATCTAAAAGTGCAGAACTTTATTATTTTATTATCAGGTTATTAATGCCAGGCTTGTTTAACTGGAGCACAAACATCATTTAATGTAGCCGTAGTAGTTAGCATTAGCCGTAGTAGTTAGCATTAGCCGTAGTAGTTAGCATTAGCTGTAGTAGTTAGCATTAGCTGTAGTAGTTAGCATTAGCTGTAGTAGTTAGCATTAGCTGTAGTAGTTAGCATTAGCGCTAGCTCCACCAAGTCAGTAAAACATGAGCTAAACGCTAGAGACTCACAATAAACGACAGATAATTAAACCTACTACCACACCATTTATTAGGAGTGTGTTTTTACACATTTCTCGTTCCCCGTTACTTTTACTTTTGTGTGTCACACACTCGTAACCGAAAAACCGGAAACGTCCGTCACAAAACAATACACTGCTGGAACTGGGAACTGAACATTAGTTCCGCCCCACAGACTTTTAGTTCCGCTTGCATCAAACTCAAGCTGTGATTAATTGTGTTAATTTTTTAAACACATTTTTTTCTAATGAATTAATCAAAATTAACGTGTTAAAGTCCCACCCCTAGTTTTTATAACTTCTCTGGTGACTCCAGGTCTAAACAAAAAGCCACCATGTCTCCGCTTTAGATCTAAATTAATCTTTCTATTTTTTTCTGTTTGCTAAACACCACATGAGATTTTTAAAGATTTTAATCCAATCTGCTTATAAATCTGAAAACTTCATAAAATCAGTGTTTTAAAGAGTTTTATTGCAGTAACAACTTGAACTAATAATGAAAACGATAAAGAGCAAATCCACCTTCACATTTAACGGCGAGGGTTATCGTTGATCCTCGTCTCATTCATTAAAGCTTTTTATTGACAAACCAATATCAGTTAAGCCCAGAGTCATCGAAGCGTGACTGCTGACCTTTACGTTGCCACGCTTGCTGTCGTTTCCCTCCAGTTTTCCGTATCTCTTTCAGGCACATTCACGCCTCCGACACACACTTCCCTTTGTGCGTCGCTCGAGTGCCTTTCCAGCCGAGCAGGAGTAAATCTTGGCCCTCTGAGTGTTGGTGCAGTCAGTCGGGGTGTTCCGGATGTAAACGTTGCTTTAGTCAGGACTGCCTCTGATCTGCCTAATCTCCTCGGGCTGGATTACAGGTTGGGCTCTAATCCGTGAAGTGGGGTTCTCTGTCGATGTGCCTCTAATCCAGCGACTGTCAGGTGCTTTAGATGAAAGCTAATTGCATGTCACAGTTTAGGGGCCAAACAGAACGCTGGCGACGACAGAGCAGAGCTTCCACGACTGGGAATTAGGACTCAGGATGACTGGGCACACACTTCAGATGTGCGCTGTGAAATTTGATCATCTTGGAATGTGAGTGATGAAATCCTTCCCAAAAATTCCATGGACATCTCTTACTTAAAAAGTTAGTCTGAACACGAAGCAGCAGGATATTCAGGAGCGCTGTAGACATTCCAGTTTTCTGGAGCGATAAGAACTTCAGAGAATATTCCTCACATCTGTAAACCGCTGCGTCCTCACAAACACAACTTCCACTCGGCTGATTAGTCTGACAGGCGTTCAAACCAGCTCAGAGCTGCTCCCTAATATCCCTTGATCTGGTTTCGAGACTCCACCGAGACACAAACCAAGCTACAGAGAAGCATCAGTAATTACTGCGCCACCAAAACGATATTTCATTTGGTGATTAGAGACTTTCAACAACTCGGAATGGAAGCAGGCAGGAGGAATGGATGAGCTTCAGTTTGGAGACGGTTTCTTCATTTCTGATTAGTGGAAGTAGTTCTAAGATCAATGAAACCTGATGTGGGATCAGTTTTTTTTC
The DNA here is from genome assembly GCA_006937965.1 of Callopanchax toddi. Lineage (NCBI taxonomy): Eukaryota > Metazoa > Chordata > Actinopteri > Cyprinodontiformes > Nothobranchiidae > Callopanchax > Callopanchax toddi. The sequence continues at coordinate 476,853 of SSNR01000172.1, read as the reverse complement.
CCCTTTTTGACCTTGTAATGTGGGGTGGGAAATTGAAGTCACCACTACATTAACTGTTTATATTATTTCTCATCTTTATCCAAACTATGAGCAGCGAGGCAACACAACAGACTTTTTGTTTCCAGCAGTAAAAGACGAAGGGAGGCGTTCATAATTCCAGTTTAACTGCCCCACTGCGGGAGGAAATCATCTAAATCGCTACTTCCTCATCTCGTCGCTGAAACATCTCGCTGCGAGGCTTTCGCTTCGTCCCTAAAAAGGCCAAACAACAGAAAATGTTTTATAAATCCCTTTCTGGCTGCTTTGATTTTGCTCTGCGTATCGTTTAAGGAACGTTCAGGTCGAGAGATCTCCGAGCCAGAGATCACGGTTTGCTCCCATCAGGACATTCGTCATCGAGGCCTCTTCAAAACAACTGGAGGCCATCTTTTCAAACGGCTGCTCTCTGAAGCCAAGTGCATGAAATGACTCCACGCTTCAGAAGAGGATCACAACTCCTGCAACAGTTCCCTCTGCCAGAGCGCTGTGGAGAACCTGACCTACACAAATACAATGTCATTCAGTGAACTTTGTGAAAGAGAGGAGACCTTATTTTCGGCGCATCGATCGCAGGGTGAAAAGTGCGAAATGTAAACGCTTCGACCAGATATATCTACTGTCATGTAGCTCGGCGGCTCTTTGGACATCACTGTCACGGGCCTCAGCGGGGTGCACGGGAAATCTTCGCTCTCTCATCTGTGTGATTGTTGGAGGAGAGACAGAATGAATCATCAATCATCCATTCAGGGCACATTCGGCAGGTAATAGTCTGCTGGTGGATCACGTCTCCAACCACGACGCTCGTCAGTCATCTCTACGGACGGCAGAAACACCCCTTTAATCTTGATTAAGACGTTTCACACGATGTGAGACGCAGTTACAGCATTAATGCTTTGTTACAGGTGCTGACCACCTGGACTGACTTTTTTATTAGCTTTGTTGTTTCATGCAAAAAAAAAACAAAAAAAAACAACCATTAAACAAGACCAGCTGGGTCTCAGTATGTAAAAATACACACAGTCTGACGTGGACTAAAAGCTGATGCTTTATCTGGACTAATCTGCAGAAAACCGAACAAATCAGTGAAATTTAATAAGTTTAAGTTTGCATTTAGAACTTACCATGATTAAATAAATAAACACACCAATCAACATCCTGCATGAACCAAACAAGTCCCTGATAGGCTCATTGCTGGACATTTGGCCTCTTCTCACCTGTTTTCTTGTTGGTCTGTTAGTAAAATATCCCATGAATCACTAGATGGATCTTAAAGGCACACTGTGTAGTTTTGCTTGTTTTTAGCTCCCCCTAGTGTCCGTTTTAAATCACTGTCATAAAAACGTTAGCATAGTCTCTGCTCAGAAAGCCCTAAATCTACCTGTTGAACGTCTCCTCAGCCTTCACTGCTTTCTACTGGAGCGGTTCATCACTCAGTCAAAGAAATCAGCTGTTCAAGCAGGGAGAGATGGGAAAAATCAGGAATCAGGAGCTAAAAACACTCCGGAGCTAGCATAACAGCTAGCCACATTGGGTTAGCCTAACCCTCTGAGATACGTGACTTTGTGAGACTTCAGGACACCGGACCAGAGACTCAGAAGTTACAGACGTGGTATTCTGGATCCAAGCAGCAGATGGCGCTGAGGGACTTTTATTAACCTGTAAAGGGTCAGATTAGATCAGACTGGATCAGATTAGATCAGACTGGATCAGATTAGATCAGACTGGATCAAGGAGGAGATTTAATATAGGAACAAGTTACATAGTGTGACTTTATTAATTAGAAAGTAATCATTGAGTGGAAATCTACAACTGATTAAAGTGATAATATGCAACTTTCTCATATTTTTAAATCTTCTCCTTGAGCCAGTCTGTGTTAATCTGACTCTTTACAGAGTTAATGAAAAGTCACTTAGCCCCATCTGGTGGTTAGATCCAGAATACCACGATTGCAAGATCTCCGTCTCCGTCACGGTACCCAGGAAGTCACGTGTCTCAGAGGGTTAGGTTAACCCAAAGTGGCTAGCTGTTATGCTAGCTCTGGAGTGTTTTTAGCTCATGATTCCTGATTTTCCCATCTCTCCCTGCTTGAACACAGCTGATTTCTTTGAAGGAGTAAATAACCGCTCCTGTAGAAAGCTATGAAGGCTGAGGAGACATTTCAACAGGTAGATTTAGGCGTTTAGAAGCTGAAACAATATGCTAACTTGTGTAATGCAGTGATTTAAAACGGACACCAGAGGGCGCCCAAAACAAGCAAAACTGCATATTATCACTTTAACTTTTGAAAACCAAATGTAGAATGGCTGCTACAGCAAGTTGAACTGAACAGGGCGACCATGGCTCAGGGGAAGAGAGGTTATCCACTGATCAGGAGATCAGGGTTCAATCCCAGGTTCAAACCACGTTGAGGTGTCCTTGGGCCGGATCCTGAACCACAAACTGCCTCCTGGGCGCCAAGAAACTGGCTGCCCTCTGCTCCTCCAGGATGGGTCAAATTCAGACACTGTGGTATACGTATGTGGCCACAAATCACTTCCCCTCCACTCAAAAAAACATAAAGTGGCTTTAAATTAGTCCGTTCTACAGATGCTGAGCTCCAGCTGAAAGTCACAACACGGCAATAACTGTTGGAGTCAGACCTGTTTTTAAACTGAAAGAATGATCCCTCTGCTACTAAATTAAATTGTTTTTCATATGTGACCGACAAAATGACACTTCCAACATTCATTAATACAAGCTGTCGTAAAACAGACAGATTCTTTCATTTGTCTTGCAGAAACGATTCGTCTCCATGTGGCCATGTTCTCAAAGATATTGATTTCTGCCTCATTTGTTCAAATGTTTAACTTCTTGTATGTATTTTTGGAGAGAACAATAAAAAATATATAAGTATGTGGGACAAGATTTGTGCCAAAATAATCCACCCAAAAAATACAGTCACACACAAAATATATTAAAAGAAAGCGATCAAAAAGAACATTCCAGAAGCAAAGGTGAGAAATTCTAAAGAAAAAAAAATGCTCTAAAAACAAAATAAACTAAATCATAATATATATGTATATTTCTGAAGCAAAAACTTAGTTTTATTTCTTAACAATTCATATTTTATCTCTTTGACACCTTTTTGGTTCTCACTTAGCTCTGCTTCATTCAGAACATTTAGGCTTTTATTCTGAAGGGCATGTCTTGATTGTGCTGCCTAGGTTTTGCTTTTGCTTACCTTAAGTCAGTCTCAGTGGGAGAGGCTTTCCAGTGCTTCAATCTCATTGGCTGGAGTAGTGGCTCCATTCCTGTGGCAGACAGCTAGAGCCACCTACTCCAAACCATCATAACCAATGAGACTGAAGCACTGGAAAGCCCCTCCCACTGAGACTTTCTTTCAAAAGCAAAAGCAAAAACCCCGAGCAGAAGCAAAATTGAGGTGCAGCAAAAGCAAAAAGCTGTTGACAGAACCAAAACATGCCCTTCAGAATAAAAGCCTAAATGGTCTGAATGAAGCAGAATTAACCAAAAAGGTGTCAAAGAAATAAAATATGAATTGTTAGGAAGTAAAAATAAGTTTTTGGTTTTGAAAAATAGATATTTACTTATGGTTGATTTTGTTTTTAGAGTTATTTTTTGCTTTTGAATTTCACACTTTTTCTTTTGAAATGTTCCTTTTGGTTGCTTTATTTTGATATATTTTGTGTATTTTTTGGTTGATCCTTTTGGCACAAATCTTATCCCATATAAGTACCTCCAAAGTAGCTTAGAAATTAAAAAAAATATCTATTGTGAAGTGTCCTTTATAGCTACTGTATGTCTTAGCACAACATTAGGATGACCATAAACACATTTGGATTCAACACTTTATGGTTTTTGTCAATTTAAAAAAGTTTTTTGCACATAATCTTTCTGAAAAAACTAAAATTCTGCGCATAAAAATGAGTTGGACTCACAGAACCTTTTGTCGTCTAATAGTTTTTGTTAACCCACATTTATTTTTTCATTCATTCATTTCATGAATTGACTCACTTTTGCAAAAATCCGTCATAATCCACTAACACAAACCTCAGACAGCTACAAAAAATTACTGAGTGAAAACAGAACAGGATGAGGAAAAAGTCTTCCTCCTTAATCATAAGACAATAAATACATATTAAAATAAAGGTTCTAATTCAAAATGACTAAAAACAAATGTCATAATTTTCCATTTGTTCATTTAATCTCGTTATCGTTCCTTTATCCAGGTCATCCTGTGATTTTACTCCTCAAACTGAGTCCGTTTTATTCTAGTTTGTTTGATGAACTTTTAAAATCAGTCCTCCTTCATCAATAGATATTAATACAAACTTATGCAAATTCATTAGCAGTGATGTCTTTCTAGCTTTGTGCAGAAACTAACACAGACTGATAAACAGAACATTGTTCTCTGACGTTCCTTTCATGTAAAATTCATAATACTTTTTTTGCAACATGAATTAGTATTGGTCACAAGTGTTCCCACAAATCACAGTGACTCAGAACAATCTAAAACATGTAGTGGTGTATTGGTCTGCAGCTGAAGGTTTCGTGCTGTTTGTGTTTCCAGGTGACCAGTGCTGACTCGCTGCATTCAGGAGGTTCAGACTTCAGACAGAGCTCCAAATCCAAAGTGAAGACCTACTGGACTGAAAACAGCAAATCTGTCTCCATCAGCCGCCTGTTGTCCCAGACCCTCTACGGTAAAGAGAACTTCACCTCTGTGGATCTGAACTATGATGAGGCGGGCTCGTACTCTAAACAGGAACACTGGAACTGGCTTTACAACACCTCGGCGGCCAACGACCCTCGATCCAGGATGAAAAGGAGGCCTATCGTCAAGACGGGGAAGTTCAAGAAGATGTTTGGTTGGGGCGATTTCCATTCTAACATCAAGACGGTGAAGCTAAACCTTCTCATCACGGGCAAAATCGTGGACCACGGCAACGGCACCTTCAGCGTCTACTTCCGGCACAACTCAACGGGTCAGGGCAACGTCTCCGTGGGGCTCGTTCCTCCGACGAAGGCCGTGGAGTTCCAAGTCCACCAGCAGCACCAGCACTTCCACCACCATCACCAGCAGCAGCAGCAGCAGCAGACGGCCCTGGAGACCAAGGAAACCAAGCTGTTCAACTGCAGGGTGGAGTACGAAAAGGTGGAGAAGGGCACCAGGAACTCGCTGTGCGCCCACGACCCGTCGCAGAGCTGCCCTCAGGAGCAGACCCAGAGCCACGTGTCCTGGTTGTGCTCCAAACCCTTCAAAGTCATCTGCATCTTCATCACCTTCTACAGCACCGACTACAAGCTGGTGCAGAAGGTTTGTCCAGACTACAACTACCACAGCGACACCCCCTACCTTCCCACCGGGTGATCACATGACCGGGCAGGAAGTAAGACAACGACACAGGCCGCCGGGCCCCGAGCGGCGTCGGAACATTCAAATGAAAATGGAGTCCAACTTGAGATGTCAACAAGCGTTTTTATAACTAACATATCCTCATCACAAAACCAACACTGCTCCGGTGAGCAGCCCGAGGTCATCGCCGGAGCATTTAAGGAAGCGTTCCTCGGCTTGCCGTACCTTTATTATATGCATAGCTGCTTACATCGAAAGGAAACTCTCAAGCCAACTGTGAAAAAATGCTGATTGTATTTATGTAAATATTCTGGATCCCACACAAAGAACAGAAAATGACTTTATTAATGTTTTCTCCGGATAATTTACTCGTTTATGTTGATGGTGTGTTTCCGTCTCAATCATGCTCTGTGTCTACTTCAATCAGTCTGGTAATCGTCACACACACATAAATGTCAACGCAAAGCAAGAAGAATGTGTCAGTCTGCATTAGAGGGCATAATGGGAAAAGCAAACATATTTTGAGTGGTGTTGTTTTCTGCTGTGTGGTTTGTTAGAGTGAATATACATCTCTGATATTGTATCCATGTTCATGCATGAACCGAACGTGGTAAACAGCTAAATAACAGCCATTTATATTGTCTGTCAAAACTAATCTTCATCACATCTCAACTCTGACAGGAGGCAAAGAGAACAGTGCTTCTATTTTAATTCTGTGTTGTGTGCTGGAGGTGTTACAGCCACGGTGAGAGAACTCTCAACAGATCAAACATGGGCAAGTAAATGTTGCAATAAATAAATAAAAAGTTACAGAAGACACGCGAGATGAAGGAGGTACAGATCATTTTCTGCGCAGCGCTTTAAAAAGAATGGAACCTGTCTCTAAATCTGCTCCTTTCTCTGTGATGGATTTCATTTTTAGATATTTAAATGTTGCTTTTATTTCTGTGATTCACAACAAGCTCGGTGTCAAAAAACGAACAATTATCTCCTGACACCCGACACCGAGTTGATGGTGAAAAGTGTTTTAGCTGCAGTGTCCTGCAAAAACAGACTTCTTTATTCAGAACCAGGAAGTGACAAAAACAAGTTAACGTCCCAGCTCAGCAACGAGGCGATGGATTTATAGAAGTGAGGCCGCGATACCACTTATCTTCAGATATAGCGATTACATGCCGATACCGATACTTCTACCACACAAAAACATGAAATGATAGAACACAGGTTTCATTTTCTTCTCTGCTTGTTACAGCAAACGAGGGTGAATTAGATTTAAAATATTAATAAAAATGATCACAAACCTATGTGAAAAATAAACATTTTAAACATTTAAACACATTTCTGTCAAATTATTACAGTTTTCCATCCTAACCACACTGTTCCTCTTTAGCTCAACAGCTCCCCCTAGCCACCAATCTAGAAAACTACAACAGAACTGACCAGTCAGAGCTACCGCACTGGTATCGGTTAATTTTAACGAGTACCGTATTTTTCGGACTATAAGTCGCACTTTTTTTCATAGTTTGGCTGATCCTGCGACTTATATACCAAAGTATAGAATTTCACATGTTCGCCACACCTAAAACCGCTAGACGGATGGCGGTCTCGGCCTGTGTACCAATCAGCCGCCATGCTTGGTAGAAAATATTACTGCAACGCCAGACTTGTGAATGAAAATCACAACAGAGGGAGGTGTTGCTAAGAACGTAGCAAAGGTGAGCTGACCCCCGACTAGAAAAGTATTTAAAAATCAGGTAAACACCAGAAAGCTGTTACGCATACTCAGCGGAGACGGCAAACTGGAGCGACATCGAGCTCCGGGTGCTTCTGGCATTATGAGCAGAAGCAGAAGTCGACTCGTGTCTCTGTTTACTAAGGGAACTTCTGTCTCACGTGTCGTGTAACCCTGCACGTCGACAGCGCGAAGTTCGCCCCATACCTCCACATGATTGCGCAACATTATCGACACGATCTGAACCCTTATGAACGACCAAAGGCTCCCAGATACCGGCTCAGCTTCGCAGCGAATTGCCGGCATTGTTTTATGAAAACAGCTAATAATGTGAAATACCAGTTCTTGGTCTCGGACTTAGTAAAATAAAATTTCCTCCAAAAATGCGACTTATATATGTTTTTTCTTCTTTATTGTGGATTTTTGGGCTGGTGCGACGTATACTCCAGAGCGACTTATGGTCCGGAAAACACGGTACATGGTATCGGTATCAGCCTGATACCAGTATGAGGACATGGTATCGGTTAACTTTAACCAGTATGAGTACATGGTATCGGTATCAGCCTGATACCAGTATGAGGACATGTATCGGTATCAGCCTGATACCAGTATGAGGACATGGTATCGGTTAACTTTAACCAGTATGAGTACATGGTATCGGTATCAGCCTGATACCAGTATCGTATTGGGCAGATACCGATGCTGGTATTGGTTTCTGGTATCGATTAACTTTAACAAGTACATGGTATCAGTATCAGTGCATCCCTAATTTAAAAGTAAAATAAAATAACTAAATAAAGTTGGTTAGTGCTGAATCAGCTGAAAACTGCTGAAGATCTGAGCTGAAGTTTTTGAAAAAAAAAACACAAGAACTTAACATGTTTTTCACATGTGAGCCCATGAACATGTTAAAAGTGTTCCAAATTCACATGAGAAACGTGGAAAACACGTTTTTTACATGTAGCTTACATGGTAACTTCACATGTTCTCACATGTGAAGTTACCATGTGAAGTTCATGTGGTTTTTCTGTAAGGGTGAGCAGCAGATTTCTTTTGAAAATGTAAATTTTAAGCAGAAAATCAAACTTGATTACATAGCGAGTGTTTTGACACAGAGCTTAAGAGACAAATAACTGGAAGAACAGCTGCTGAAAATGAGATAACAGGGCAAAAAAGACAGGAAAGAAAAAAGTGACTAAACTCAGTCAAAGTGGCTGAAATCTGTTTAAAACTCAACACAGTTAAAGAGGAAGATCGACTGTGAAAGAAATAAGAGAAACTACAGCTAATAATATCTGAAAGAGGACAAAAATCCTATAAGGTCTGTTTGCAAAATATAGAAAAAATGTCTCAGAGCCGGGGAAAATTTTCATAAAATTTAAACTGATTTTTAAAAATAAAACAAAAAACTTTCCTCTGTGATCTCTTTATGTATTAAGACTTGTTTAAAAAACTGGAATAAGGTTTCTACATTGAAATATGCAGAAATGACGAGTTTTGTTAAAATTTGAAGCAGTTAGAGGATTTTACATTAATTTTTTAAAATCCACAAAAAACTACATATCTCAAAACGTATCAAATACACGATTACCAACAGCCACGAAATCCTGGATGAGATGAACATTTTGATAATTTCTTGAATTGGCTGAAAAACTGCAGAAAACAAGAGTTTAAATGCCGAGTCAGCATTCAAACAAGTAGGTTAGATTATGCAATAATTATCAAAATAATCAACAGAAATATATCAATATTCAAAATTATGACCTCAAGAATGTTAAAGTGACTTTTTGGCCAGTTTCCATGTAAAGCTGCACTTAGTATTGTTGTAAATAACTTAATGAACTACCAGGGTTGGGCGATCAGACGAATGTATCGGCGATAGGCTCAGAAAATAAAAGTATCTAAATAATATCTATGGTGTGGTGGGGAGGAAACCATCACAGACTGGCTTTGTTCCAGTTAAACCGTGTTTACGCGTCGCTACCGGTGCTAGGAATATTTAGCGAGTCATAACACCGATCTGGTGTTCAACTGTCTTCAGCTAAGTCTGATAAACGACAAAAACAACATGAAACTAAAACTGAAATACCAATAAAAACCCCTTCAGTGAACGTCGCTTCCATCAAATAAATCTCCGCTGCAGTTTGAAGTCTTTTTGAGCGATTTTGGTGACGGAGCAGCAGCAGCTAGCTGCTAGCTCAGAAGGTAAACACTCGATGTTGGAGCTCTTTGCTGCCACTAGACGTCTGTTTAAAGCCAAAGTAGCCCCAAACAGGCCACGCTGTGTTTTTTACAACTATTTCCTCAATTTTGGGACTTCTGAGTTCTAATTTGGTAAATCCATTAGTGTGTGTTTACATAGCTCCGCCCACAAATATGTCAACATGTCACCTGCGCCAATAAATCGCCCATCGTCGATTTTTGGACTGACGATGGACGATTGGAAAAAAGTTACCCAACCCTACGAACTACCTTCACTTAGAAAAATCTACTTTAAAGGAAACAATTCAACCATTTTTAGGTTTTCCATGCACAAGTTATGAATGATGACTATCTGACTTCCCTTCAGCCTCTTTTTGGGAAATTCAAGTTTAAACTCTTCAGGACTGATGAGCCAAAGTGCTGCTGCTATCATTAAACAGCTCAGCGTTCTAAAATCTGAGAGCAGTTCATGCTACGTTTTGCATCATCGTTCGTTTCACATTACAAAATTATTTACATACAGTTCTAGTGTTTTTAGAGAAATAAGCTATTGTTAGCTAATAGACCAACATTTTAAGTGTTATCTGAAAGCAGAGTTGGAGTTAGAATGTCATTGCATGTAGTCCAACAAAATCTTACTGAAGGTTTAGAGAAAACATCTCCAACCCCCTGAACGTCTCAACAGTTCATGAGAACTGATTCTCTAAATGTTTAGCAGCACTGACTTCAAATCAGTTGTTTTGGCTAAATTATTAGAGAGTTCCTGGAAGTGCTACACTGGCTTCTGGTGACGCATAAATAACCAGAAGTCCATGTAAACTAATGTAATGTGAAACTGATGGTTAAGGACTCATGCCATTTACGAGATTGAGTTTTAGGATTCCAGGAATCCACTTCAGTCTTCACTGCATCAGAACTCATTCATCCTGAAGTACTCTATTTCTCTGAACTGAAGCCCTTCAGTAGTCAGTCCAAAATGGTCAAAAAATCACTTTAAATCATGAAAACTGTGTGAATGAATTAACAGTGTTCCTACCTGGTTCTTCCTCTGATGAGTGCTCGACATACTCCAGTTATTACGTCTTTATTTCACAGGTATTGCACAGGGCGGCATTAGCTCAGTTGGGAGAGTGGCCGGTCTGGTAACCGGAGGGTCACCGGTTCAATCCCCAGCTCTGGCTGGGTTAGATTGTCGTTGTGTCCTTGGGCAAGACACTTCACCCAACTTGCCTGTGTGAATGTTGGTGGTGGTCAGAAGGGCCGATGGCGCAGAATGGCAGCCTCGTTTCTGTCAGACTGACAGACTAACAGACGTCTGTCGTAGTTTACCACCACCGGTGAGAATGACTGTGTGAATGAATAATGCAACTCTGTAAAGAGTCTTTAAGTGACCTGAAAAAGTGCTATAAAAAACTGATGCATTATTATTAGTTTGTGTTTAACACCAGCTCAGGACGGATAAAGGAGAAAAGCATATGTTACAGAGTGGGTTTGTTTCTGTCGGTTCCTTTAATGGAGGCTGGAACAGAACAAACTGTTTTAAAAAGTGAGAGCTGCTGAAATCTGGTTTTGCTGCTGCAAACGAGACTGGAGATGCATTAAAACAGCAGGCGCTAATCACATCTCCCACCTTTCAAACGTTTGCACCTCTGGTTATCAAACAAAAGGCAGCGTTTGCATCAGACTAACACGTTTGCTAATGATACAGAATGTTGCAACTGGCTATTAAAGCTTCATTACATAGATTGGGAGCCAGTGGCTCCATGTGAGGCGTTTACAGAAAATGAACAGTGGAGCTCTGCAGAGTCAACACCACAGAATAGAAAATGAATTAAAGTGCTGATAGGAAACCTGTATTAAAGGAAGGGAGGGGAGTAAAAATGTGCACCTAGGGGCACAATCACTGCTGTCTATTTAAATTCAGTGCTCTTTCACAGTGCACGCCGTCGTACGCGCCGCGTTGTTAATAGCAGCCTGGACCAGATCCAATATGCCAACACGGGCTGAATTCTCTGACAAGGCGGGCTAAAGAACTCGTCTGCCTGTGGGATGAGTGAGCATAAAGAGGAATTTATGATGTGGAGGAACAAGGCTGGCAGAAATCACTGGAAACACCTGACTCGTAAATTGAGAGCGTGTTTCTGTCAGTGAGAAGAAGGAATGACTAATGTCTCAGATGGCTGTTTGGGCCAGTTCTTTCATCTCAATAAAGTGACTTTGATATCTCGCCACCCCGACACAAATGTGCCGGGGACAGTTTGTTAAGCCTCAAAGAATTAAAGCTGCGCTTTGCTTAGACAATTCAGCCTCATTATGCACATAATCTCACAGGCGTAAACAGTGTGGCGGAGAAGTGTCGGGGTGTGAGAGCTGCAGAATGACATCCGTAATAACATCCTATTGTGTGTAAATTTCAGGGCCCTAACAGGGAAAAACATAATTATGACCAATAAAAGAGTCCGTGTTGATCTTTGGGAGTGGGGTTCTGTCGAACAGTTATGAACAATGAACACCTCACCTGTCGTAGATAACTCGTTAAACAACCAACAAGCTAATGGCTAGTCCAAGCAGGACTAGTTCCACATCAGAGTTTCAGTTCAAACAAACTCTATTTTAAATCGGTCACTTTTGCATTACTTTGCTTTTTACATGCACTTTACAAGAGCCACCAGCAACAATCTGTAGTGATTCAGCTGCAGCTTGGAGCGCGTCTGGATAAATATGAATCACTGCACTTCTGAAGGTAAACGAAATAGCATTTTCATTCAAGGATATGAAATATTGAGAGATGGGAACTTTTTTAGGATGGCAAAACTCATTTTATCATTAAGATAATTTCTTCACATGTACTAGACGTACAAAGGAGCTGAAAGTACGTGTCCCATGCAGACAAGATACAAGAAGACACAAGACAAGAACATATCCTAACAACTAGCAGGTAAAGTGCAAGTAGCTTAAAAACATCTGTCTAATATTAAAAATAACGAGGATACAAAGACATAATACTATTATGTCTGTTATACGTAACAGGGATGCACCGATACTGTTACTGGTATCGGTCCGATACCGGTATCGGTTAAAGTTAACCGATACCAGTGGCTTCACTGTCTGTGACTTGTGATTTCTGTTGTAGTTTCCTATATTGAACACTAGGGGGAGATATTGAGCTAAAGAGGAACAGTGTGGGTTGAGAGCTGGAGATGGTGCCAAATAGATGTGGAAAACTGCAATAATTTCACTGTGTATTAGATGTAATTAGTGTTAGTTACTTTTAATTTACTTTTGAATGAAATAAATAAAATTTTAAATATGTCCAAAACAGGGCCGGATCTAGAAGCCCCACTAAGGGGGGCAGGTAGAATATCAGGGGGGCCAGTCTGGACATGCTAAGAATGTTTTGGTCATCACACCCCCCCAATCCCTTAAATGCATCAAAAACTATGACATCATCATATCAGTTCCTCTATCCATAGATTTATTTTCATATTTGATCCCTACCCTCTGCATTTACCCGGCTTGGGACGGAACAAGTAGGACACTGGCTGATGCCCTGTTGAGGCTGACCTCATCTGGTTAGGTTTGGTTTTGTATTTTTTTGTGTTTTTTGTGGGGTTTTTGTTCTTTTTTGTGTATTTTTGTCCTTTTTTGTGTTTTGTGTGGGGTTTTTTGGGGGGTTTTTTGTTCTTTTTTGTGTTTTTTTTAGGGATGTCCCGATCCGATCACGTGATCGGAAATCAGCCCCGATCACGTGATTTTGGACTCGATCAAAATTGGACGTCACCTCCAGATTTTGACTCGGGTTTCCTCCACATGCGCACCACCCCGCCAAAATAAAAGCCGCTACGCCTTCAGAAGGAAGTTTGGGTTTTTTAATATATGTTAAACAATCTAAAGCACATGGGATTTATATATAGTCTATATTTGTGCACTTATATTAACCATAATCAGAGTCTGAATCAGTTTCCGGTCCAGGAGGAGGGAGGGGGCCGGGACCGGGAGACACGTGAGCTTATGGAGCAGCGACCGGGTTCGCCGCTCACTCCACACCCACTGGGACTCGTCCTCCCCCTGAACGGAAAGCACGCACCGACTGGAGCGAGTCATACCCGCGCTAACTCGTTCTCCCTACGCCGTGTCTCCATCCTGACTGGAGGAGTTTCTGCTGAGTGCTGTACAACACCCGCACTCCGTCGGGAAATAAATTGAGCGATGTTAAGATTTTTAAAAAGCGCTTTCTGAGGAGGAGCTTCCTGATTAAATGTTGCTCCAAAACACACCAAACACTGACGGATTCCTCCAAACAGTCTAATTAAGAAGTTGGTCAGAGCTGCTGCAGTCAGAGGATAAAGCAGGAGGAGTGAAGGAGGAGCTGATGACTTAAGAAATGATCGGGTCATTGTCAGTAAACAAGTTTGTTCTTTCTGGGCAAAAAATGGAGCAGAGTGTTAAAATAATGTTGACATTTCTGCACCTGAACAGCTGTAGGAAAAAAAAAGGTTTTCCTCAAAAAGTTACTTCAACCACAAACTAATTTTGTGCACAGAGAATATATGTTTAAGTATTTTAACGTATATGGATATGATAGAATATACAGATGGATGGATTTACGTCTGCAGCATGACATCATTTTGTTACTTGTTTGTTTTTATTAGTTAAACTTCGGCAAAGTAGAACGCAGAAGCAGCTTGAAGCAGAAAGTGTGAGTATGTCTGTGTCTGGAGGCTTTAAAAAGTTGGTCACAACAACATATTAAAAAGATCGGACCGGGACTCGGGATCGGAAGATCTTCAAAATCTAATGACTCAGACTCTGACTGGAGGGCAAAAAAACCTGATCGGGACATCCCTAGTTTTTTTTTGTTCTTTTTTGTGTTTTTTGCTTTGTTTTTTTTATCTTTTTGTGTTTGTTGTTTCTCTTTCTTTCTGTGTCATTCATCAGTAGATACTTTGAATGAGGACAAACGGAAGAGAGCGCTCACTCTGACCATTTTTCACTGAAATATTTTTGAAATTTGTTATTTCTGCATGCAATCGCGTTTGTGGGAGGGGGGGGGAGTCATGGAGTTTGGGGGGGCAATGCCCCCCGTTGCCCATGCC
>SSNR01000172.1:448679-459398 GCA_006937965.1 Callopanchax toddi | reverse complement strand
CAAACTTGGAAAGAAGTTTTGCTAAAGAACACCAGAGCAGAACTTCTTTAGAAGTTCAGCTAAAGAACATGAACAAAGATGAAAAGACAAAACAGTTCAAGGACCTTCAGAAGCTCCAGGACAGAAACACTGCCCTCAATGAGGAGGTGAGACGACTCAAAGAGGAGCAACAAGGAGCCGAGCAGAAGGTTCTGGAGGAACTGAAGGACCTGAAACTCCAGCTTGAAGACAAAGATCAACTTTCTGCAGACTTGGAAAGACGTCTTGCTGAAGAAGTACAGATCAGAACCTCTTATGAAGTCCAGCTGAAGAAAAGGATCGATGACAAGGGAAAACTGTACAGGGAACTTAGGGCGCTGCCGGGCAAAACCAGGGCCCTTAAATGCGAGGTGAAACATCTCAAAAATAATCTGAGACAAGCAGAGCTGGACAGATCCTTCGATGAAAGAAGGCTTAAGAGGCAAATAGCAGATCAATCGTCAGCGATAGATGATGGGGAGAGAAGATGTCAGACTGAGCGAAATCTGAGAATCCAGCTGGAAGATGAGCTGGATGAGATCAGGGACCAGGTCCAGGTCAATACTGACCTCAAGACCAAGATCACCAGCTTGGAGGAAGCCAACACTGAGCTTCAGAGGTCCATTCAAAAACTGCAGCTTGAGCAGAAAACAGTTGAAGAGCAACAGGCCGGTGAGATCAAGAGCCTCAAACAGCAGCTTCAAGAAAAGCTCAACACCCCCCTAGAAATGAAGCCTGCAGTCAAAGAGCCAGAAACATCTCTACCTTTGGAAAGTCAGATAGAAAATCTGATTTCACAACTGAAGATGTTTTCTGAACAAAACTACCAGGAGCTAATGGAGACTGAAGTCAAGGAACTGGAAACATCTGCAGAAGCAAGTCTCCAGGAAGCAAACGGCCTCTTCTCAGAAGACGACGTCAGACCTGAAGTCAACCTCCCAGAAAGAAGCAGAGAAGAAAAAGACAAAGTTTCTGCATGGAGGCGCTTCAAGAAGTTTATGACTCCAAAGAGTCGTCGTCAGAACAAGAAGTCCCAGTCCTCCAAGGGAAACCAGTAACTTCCCTTCCCTCCCATCACACACGTCCCCATCAAATCTACACAGCATCCACTAGGAGTCACACTCAGAACAAGTAGCACGGGGTCAAGACGTTACCATGGAAACCTGACAGAAACCAAGTCTCCAGTCCAGCTGGAGACCTTCTGTTGGCTTTCAGAGCGTTCCTCGTGTCTGCTTGTTTTGATGAGACCTTCATGTTGATTGTTTGTGTCCAGGGTCTACCTCGCCTTCCACCAGGGGTCCTTTAAAAAATACTGGTAGCACAAGGGTTCTCAAAGAGCAGGTCACCTGTTCTTTGTGTCTCTTTGAGCAGCCAGCGGGTTTTCTCCGGGCGCTCCGGTTCACCCGTTCTACCTCAGGTTGATCAGTGAATTTAAATCCTGTGGTCCTGTAGCAGTCAGCGTGAGTCTGTGTTCATAGTCAGGTGTGATGGGAAAGCAATCTGACAGTCGATGGCTCCTCCCACATTCCAACTTCCTCCCTTAGCATATCAAAAAACTTTTCTTAGAAAAGAAAAAAATTTTAAACAATAAAAAATAAACCAAAATAGGACTATTAAAAATACATAAAACCAAAAAATTATTTAAAAAGAAAATTAATATAAAAAACTTTTCTTAGAAAAATTCATGTTAACCTCTATTTAAAATGTCATGATTTAAGGTATTAAATGCCTTTTTTTATTCCTAAAAAATTTTTTAAATTATTTTTAAATCAAAAACAATAAAAAATAAAACAAAATAAGACAATAAAAAAACATAAAACCAAAAAATTCTAAAAAAAATAAAAATAAAAAATTATCCCTTCTGTGAATCGCCACCTTATCGTGGTGGAAGGGTTTGCGTGTCCCGAGGACACCAGAACCTGCTGCTTGGGGTCTTTTTCCTCATGGCGAATGGTTTCTGGGGGAGGGGCCAGACTAAGAGCGATTCAGATCTAGTTTAGGTTAGTGGTGTCCAGTCCTGCTCACCTACAGCTATCCTCAAGAGACTGGTATTCAAAAAACATTTTTAAAAAACACAAATCAAGTTTTGCTTTACCTCCTCAGGTCACAGCAAAAAGCAAAAGGCACTGGTAACGGTACTCTCAGTGATGAGATGGGGTTCGATTCCCTGCAGCGCCCTGCTCATTGTGCTGACGTTGACGGGAGAGAAAACTGAGTTTGCTCTTCCTCAATCGGTAAGGTACAGTTGATTAGTGGATGCTGTATTAGAGTGAAAAGGTTTGTTTACGCACTAATATGAGACCTAACAGGTCACAGAACCTCCGTTTGACACCCAGCCCAACACGTCTCCAGTCACTTTAATGAGACATGCACCATCATTTGAAAATAAACACCGCACGCTTTCACGTAGCTGCTGTGACTTTTACACAAGCTGAAGACCTGGAAGCTCAAAAGGTTTATTCAGAGCCACATCTGGCTGTTGGAGGTCATTTGTCTCAATTAGAGCTCCTAAAAGGTTTTCCAGCCTCATCCCACTGGATCAGAGAAGACTGAAATCGCTGGAGAGGTTAGATACCCGGGGTCTGGGTTTCCCTCTTAGATCTGTTACCTCCATTGCGGGCGGGCGGACAGATGGATGGAACTGGCCTTGCTCTGTGTATTTCTCCCAACTAAGACATTACATCTGCAGGCTACCAGAGAACTTAAAAGGTTGTTTTTTAAGCGAGGACAACCTTGCAAGCTTTTGTTATTTGCAGAAAATATGTAAATATTCACAAACTAGCAGCTTTCCACTTGTCATTTTTTGTAAAGTTTATAAATAAATTGGCTCGCTCACTCACATACATGTGCCTATATACAGTGTTGGGAGTAACTAGTTACAAAGTAATTAGTTACAGTAATATATTTTTGAGTAACTAGTAATATATTAACATTACTCTTTTAAAGTAAAGTAATCTATTACTAGTTACAATTTGAGTAACTTACTAGTTACAAGACCCCACCCCCACCCCGCAAAAAGACACCAAGTAGTTGGATAAGACGTGTGCTGCTGGAAAAGGAGTTGAAGAGAATATTTGAAGTCCAGGAGTATCAACAGCTGATTTATGGACCGACATTAATAAAATATTCTTTAGAATTGACTGAAGTTTAATAAAATAGTGAGAAAATTACAGTATTTTCTGGTGTCATGCTTGTGTAAAATGTAAATTGATCAGTTACAGTATTTTAGAACGCCGTCACATAAGATATTTTGCCAAAAGTAACCCAAAGTAACACAAAGTAGTGTAACTTAGTTACTTTTTGGGGACTGTAATATGTACTACAAAGTATATTACTTTTTTTTGCTGTAACTAGTAATATTAATATATNGTCCAAAATGTTTTTGAGGAGGAAGCTGTGAACAGTGCTGATGCAGAGTCAGTGTCGGACTTTTAATAGACTGACTATTGTCCAGTTTATAGGAAAAAGGTTTTGATCCAGATGTGATTTGTCTGAGTTCAGGTTGTTTTCTGACTTCACATTGATGGTCAAAGTCAATGACTTCCTACTCAATGTCCTCAAAGTCAAACCTGCAGACTGAAACCTCTCACAGCTGTCAGTTAATGAGACATGACATCATCTGCAGCATTTGATCCTGTTTTTGATCTTTATTTGATCTTAATGCTTATTGTGTTGTTATGGTCGCTGCCTTTGCTACAGAAAGTGGTTTGTCCATCTGAAAAGAAACCTGGAAGAACATCAAGAAACGACACAGCTATCGTCCCTTTGAGGACATTTCTGACAGACTTTGTATTTATTTCTTCTCTCAGATCAAAAGTTTTCTCCACATTTATTCTTCTCCTCCATCACTCTGTAAACATCTGGAGCTCCTGACCTTTTTGTCTCGTAAAAAGAGTCAAACTTGGACCAGACAGAGGAGGAAACAGAAAGAATAGAAGCAGGTTTCATTCATCCATTAATTAGTACAATCAATCAGGTCGATTTAAAATATTAAAACATGAATATATTCAAATCGGAAATATAAATAAATAAATAAATAAATAAATAAATAAATAAATAAATAAATAAATAAATAAATAAATAAATAAATTTCCGGGATTTCCCACACTCCATATTTGGACTTTACATAACAGGACACAATGACATCATACTGTAGCAGATGGCCCCGCCCTTCGTGGCTTTGATCTGTGGCTTATGGGTTAGTCTACGCCTCAGTTCACCAGACTGTTAGCAGCGAGGAACACCTAGCTTACTGTCGACGCAGTAAACTCCTGAGAATCACACTCAACTCACTTTAATCTCGTTTATCTTCAACAAAACTCACATTAAACCAGAAATGGCAGCAAAAAACTCAAGAAAGTTTGAAGTTTCATGGATGGAAATGTGTGAGCAAGAAAGCGACATCGACTACAACGTAGTTCTAGATTTAGAACCCAGCTCCAACTCAGAGAGCTGTCAAAGTTCTGTCTCACATCAAGAAATGGAGACTCCTCGTGAAGATTTCTATCTGGAACCGGAGTCTTCTTCAGAGACACAAAGTCCTCGACGTGTAGAAACTCAAATGGAGACCAGTTTGTCTCCAGAGACAGAATCTCAATCGGTGGAAATCCATCTGGAACCAGCTTCTTCTGATCAAACTGCTCAGTTGTTGCAGCAGGTTGACAACCTTAAAAAACAGCTACGAAAAAATAATGAGCGTTTAAATCAGGAGAAAGGTAAGAGGGTCGCAGCCGAAAGACAATGCATGACATATGTAGAAGAAATGGGTCAACTGGAAAAAGAAATGGGTCTTCAGAAACACCTGAGGGCTTTCTCAGCCCAAAAATTACAAGAAAAAGAAAATATTATTGAGGATTTGCATCAAACTTGCAAAAACCTCCAAGGTGAAATGGAAGAGGAATCCAGGTTTTCAGGACTGACTATGAAAGACATGATAAAGAAGTTTGAAGAACTAGAGGAGGACTACTCTGACCTGGAGTCAAAGCTGAACACAGAAAACCTCAACAAGATCAAAACAGAAGAGAAATATCTGAGAAAGCTGGAGAATTTCAAACAGCAGCTCGCAGAGAAAGACGTGTTCTGTGGAAAACTGCAGAACCAGTTCAACACAGAACATCAGCTGAGACTGGGTTATGAGCTGGAGGAGAAGAAGGACAGAGACAAGGTCAGCATTAATAACAACTTGAAGAAGGAGGTCAAAGGTTTGACTAAAAAGATCGCTGACCTCACTGAGATGCTGGCTCAAGCTTCCTCTGACAAAAAGCAGGTCGAGAGGAAAGTTCTCGAGGAGCAAAAGAACTTCAGACACCAGCTTAAAGAAAAGACGTCCCTCTGCCAGACGATGGAGAAAGACCTGAACCAAGAACGACAGCTCAGACTGCAAACTGAGGAAGATCTGAAGAAGTTCAGAGATGTCTTCAGTCTCAACGGGAGTCTCAAGAAGGAGATCAATGAGCTTAAGCAAAGAAACATCGAGCTCCTTGAGATGAAGGGAAACGACAATTCAAGTCAAACTCTGACCGACCAGAAGGTTCTGGAGGAGCTGGAGGACCTGAAACTCCAGCTCACAGAAAAACATGAACTTTATGCAAACTTGGAAAGAAGTTTTGCTCAAGAAATCCAGAGAAGAACCTCTTTAGAAGATCAGCTGGATAACAAAAGAGATGAAATGACAGAACAACTGAAGGACCTTCAGAAGCTGCAAGAACATAACACTGCCCTCAATGAGGAGTTGAGACGACTCAAAGAGGAGCAACAAGGAGCAGAGCAGAAGGTTCTGGAGGAGCTGGAGGACATAAACCTCCTGCTTGCAGAAAAAGATCAACTTTCTGAAGAATTGGAAAGACGTTTTGCTGAAGAAATCCAGATCAGAACGTCTTTAGAGGATCAGCTGAACAGCAGCAGAGATGTAATGACAGAGAAACTCAAGGACCTTCAGAAGCTCCAGGACAGAAACACTGCCCTCAATGAGGAGATGAGACGACTCAAAGAGGAGCAAAAAGGAGCCGAGCAGAAGGTTCTGGAGGAGCTGGAGGACCTGAAACTCCAGCTCGCAGAAAAAACGGAACTTTATGCAAACTTGGAAAGAAGTTTTGCTAAAGAACACCAGAGCAGAACTTCTTTAGAAGTTCAGCTAAAGAACAAGAACAAAGTTGAAAAGACAAAACAGTTCAAGGACCTTCAGAAGCTCCAGGACAGAAACACTGCCCTCAATGAGGAGGTGAGACGACTCAAAGAGGAGCAACAAGGAGCCGAGCAGAAGGTTCTGGAGGAACTGAAGGACCTGAAACTCCAGCTTGAAGACAAAGATCAACTTTCTGCAGACTTGGAAAGGCGTCTTGCTGAAGAAGTACAGATCAGAACCTCTTATGAAGTCCAGCTGAAGAAAAGGATCGATGACAAGGGAAAACTGTACAGGGAACTTAGGGCGCTGCCGGGCAAAACCAGGGCCCTTAAATGCGAGGTGAAACATCTCAAAAATAATCTGAGACAAGCAGAGCTGGACAGATCCTTCGATGAAAGAAGGCTTAAGAGGCAAATAGCAGATCAATCGTCAGCGATAGATGATGGGGAGAGAAGATGTCAGACTGAGCGAAATCTGAGAATCCAGCTGGAAGATGAGCTGGATGAGATCAGGGACCAGGTCCAGGTCAATACTGACCTCAAGACCAAGATCACCAGCTTGGAGGAAGCCAACACTGAGCTTCAGAGGTCCATTCAAAAACTGCAGCTTGAGCAGAAAACAGTTGAAGAGCAACAGGCCGGTGAGATCAAGAGCCTCAAACAGCAGCTTCAAGAAAAGCTCAACACCCCCCTAGAAATGAAGCCTGCAGTCAAAGAGCCAGAAACATCTCTACCTTTGGAAAGTCAGATAGAAAATCTGATTTCACAACTGAAGATGTTTTCTGAACAAAACTACCAGGAGCTAATGGAGACTGAAGTCAAGGAACTGGAAACATCTGCAGAAGCAAGTCTCCAGGAAGCAAACGGCCTCTTCTCAGAAGACGACGTCAGACCTGAAGTCAACCTCCCAGAAAGAAGCAGAGAAGAAAAAGACAAAGTTTCTGCATGGAGGCGCTTCAAGAAGTTTATGACTCCAAAGAGTCGTCGTCAGAACAAGAAGTCCCAGTCCTCCAAGGGAAACCAGTAACTTCCCTTCCCTCCCATCACACACGTCCCCATCAAATCTACACAGCATCCACTAGGAGTCACACTCAGAACAAGTAGCACGGGGTCAAGACGTTACCACGGAAACCTGACAGAAACCAAGTCTCCAGTCCAGCTGGAGACCTTCTGTTGGCTTTCAGAGCGTTCCTCGTGTCTGCTTGTTTTGATGAGACCTTCATGTTGATTGTTTGTGTCCAGGGTCTACCTCGCCTTCCACCAGGGGTCCTTTAAAAAATACTGGTAGCACAAGGGTTCTCAGAGAGCAGGTCACCTGTTCTTTGTGTCTCTTTGAGCAGCCAGCGGGTTTTCTCCGGGAGCTCCGGTTCACCCGTTCTACCTCAGGTTGATCAGTGAATTTAAATCCTGTGGTCCTGTAGCAGTCAGCGTGAGTCTGTGTTCATAGTCAGGTGTGATGGGAAAGCAATCTGACAGTCGATGGCTCCTCCCACATTCCAACTTCCTCCCTTAGCATATCCAAAAACTTTTCTTAGAAAAACATATTTTTTAAAACAATAAAAAATAAACCAA
Organism: Callopanchax toddi; assembly: GCA_006937965.1. Classification (NCBI taxonomy): domain Eukaryota; kingdom Metazoa; phylum Chordata; class Actinopteri; order Cyprinodontiformes; family Nothobranchiidae; genus Callopanchax; species Callopanchax toddi. The sequence goes on along the minus strand of SSNR01000172.1, from coordinate 451,685 downwards.
AATAGGACTATTAAAAATACATAAAGCCAAAAAATTCTTTTAAAAAAATGTATATAAAAAAACTTTTCTTAGAAAAATTCATGTTAACCTCTATTTAAAATGTCATGATTTAAGGTATTAAATGCCTTTTTTTATTCCTAAATTTTTTTTAATTATTTTTAAATCAAAAACAATAAAAAATAAAACAAAATAAGACAATAAAAAAACATAAAACCAAAAAATTCTAAAAAAAATAAAATAAAAAATTATCCCTTCTGTGAATCGCCACCTTATCGCGGTGGAAGGGTTTGCGTGTCCCGAGGACACCAGAACCTGCTGCTTGGGGTCTTTTTCCTCATGGCGAATGGTTTCTGGGGGAGGGGCCAGACTAAGAGCGATTCAGATCTAGTTTAGGTTAGTGGTGTCCAGTCCTGCTCACCTACAGCTATCCTCAAGAGACTGGTATTCAAAAAACATTGTTAAAAAACACAAATCAAGTTTTGCTTTACCTCCTCAGGTCACAGCAAAAGGCAAAAGGCACTGGTAACGGTACTCTCAGTGATGAGATGGGGTTCGATTCCCTGCAGCGCCCTGCTCATTGTGCTGATGTTGACGGGAGAGAAAACTGAGTTTGCTCTTCCTCAATCGGTAAGGTACAGTTGATTAGTGGATGCTGTATTAGAGTGAAAAGGTTTGTTTACGCACTAATATGAGACCTAACAGGTCACAGAACCTCCGTTTGACACCCAGCCCGACACGTCTCCAGTCACTTTAATGAGACATGCATCATCATTTGAAAATAAACACCGCACGCTTTCACGTAGCTGCTGTGACTTTTACACAAGCTGAAGACCTGGAAGCTCAAAAGGTTTATTCAGAGCCACATCTGGATGTTGGAGGTCATTTGTCTCAATTAGATCTCCTACAATCAGGGATGTCCAAAGTGCGGCCCGGGGGCCACTTGTGGCCCTCAGCTGAATTTTAAGAATGATATAATTTAGTGCTCCTGTAGGATGTTGATGCAGAGAGATGATTTCTGATAGTTTTCTGTTTAGATTTTCAATGAAAGACTCAACAAACAAAATAACTGGTAAATTAGAATATTTTTTAAATACAAAATTTATTGTCTAATCAAAGTATTTTATTTTTTATTAATCAGCTTTTTCCAGATAATTAAATTTCCTGGTATAAAGAACCAACGCATTCACTGAAGTTTTTAACTAAAAACAGTCGACCAATCAGATCCAGTGACTTTAATGCTTTTTATTATTGAGTCAAATGTACGAGATCCCTGTAACGCCTCGTATTCACAAAGAGTCTGTTCATTAAAATGCAGTGGCGGCTCGTCCATAGGGGGCGCTAGGGCGCCGCCCCACCAGTCACAAGAGGAAGAAGAAGAGGAATAGGGATCACAAAATATAAAAAACTAACATAAAAATAAAACTAAACGAGCCATCCATTATATATACAATAAGTGCTGTGTATAATCTGCATTTAGGTGTAGTTTAGAAAGGTTTTCTTACTATTTTTTACTGGACCGATAGGTCGTGTTTCTCTGGGTTCTACTGCGCATGTCTGGACGGGACGCCGTCCCAACATAGCGCATTGTTTTCTGCTCCTGACGCATGCGCACTGAGTGCAAAAAATAGGAGATCGCTCGGGACGCAGGTCTTCAGCGTCCCTGTGTGACATGCGCACAACAGCAGGAGACCGGAGTGTTGCTCAGTCCGGAACCGGAAGTTCTCACTCTCTTTTTAATGGAGGGTAGAAAATGGATATTTATTCAAAGAATCCTTCTTTCCTGCTTGTGAAAACAAGCCAAATGATTCCATTTGTCCTGATTTCATCAACTCAATGGTGAGTGACTTCGTTTGTTTGTTTCTTTTCTTAATGACTATGTGTCTGTCACGGATTTTCCCATTCAAAAACCCCATAGGCGGAGCTAGCCGCGGCTAGCAGTGCTAAGTCCTGATGAGTGAATTTATACCTTAAATAGCGACATGTGTTTGTTGAGGTGTCTGCCGAATGTTAGAGAAATACAGGTACTGCTGATTGAATACGTTGGCTTATGTAGTTTAGCCCGTTTTTCATGCGTTTTCTCTACTTTTCATTAAATTATTATGGCGTTTTAAGGAAGTTTGGTCTGACTGGGTTTGATGGGACTTATCAGTGGATTTGACTTTATTTTGTTGTTAATTCACTTCATTAGTTGAGCTGATTGTCATGACTTGCTTGGTTTGTGGTTGTTGTCTGAATTGTAACATTAATTATCTGACTGTATTAGTTAGAGATGGATTTATTTGTTTGTGGTGTCAGTAGAAAGATAATTGTGAATATTAAGTAATGTTTTTGACTTTGCCAGGTTGGTTTTTCCTTTCCTCTTACAACTTCTGTTGTGACCACATTGTGGTTGTTTTTATTTTTATTGTATCTGATTATATTGATATTATTCTAAGGTCTCCTCATGAAGACTTTATGATTTCTTTACTGTTTGATGTGTAGAATTAGACCTAACAGCTCCACATTGTTAGAGAACTGGTGGGAGGGATTTTTACCAGCAAAATATTCAGTCAGATGAAAATATTTTTTATCATTCCCTGCCCTAGTGGTGAGATGTGATTTTTTTTGCGCATCTGAAAACTGACTAGCAAAAATGCGTCCCAGCCAAAAAATGTTTACCAGCCACCACTGTTAAAACGGTGCATTTAGTATAAGGAGTTTGTGAGCAGAACAAATAAATAAAATCATTATTTGCTTTTTCTTTTTTATTTAAAAAATGTTCAAACTTTTGTGGCCCTTGTGGTGATTTTGGCCCTCGTGTTGAAAAGTTTGGAAACCCCTGCTGTAGGCTGAATGAATAAAAGCAGCTTCTCCTCTCTACACTAAACAGGAGTACACGTCTCTCGCTCATCCTCCCCCTCTCCCCTTGCAGGTGGCCCCGTTCTCTACTTTGAGCAGGGCTGTGGGAGGAATTCACATGTAAATAGGCCACTGGCTCTCAATAGACCGGTGGGGGGGGGGGGGGGG
>SSNR01000172.1:394708-446656 GCA_006937965.1 Callopanchax toddi | reverse complement strand
GGGGGGGGGGGGGGGGGGGGGGGGATGAATCCCATCATGATAACCTTGCATAATAATCAAGTGTGCATATATTGCTCGGTTCTCTTCTTCTGTACAAGGAGGGTCGAGTGTAAAAACTGCAGAACCCTGGAGACGAGGTGCAGGGAACGTGTGACGCAGACGGAACGGTGTCGCAGACGGAACGGTGTCACAGACAAGCGACGCCTCGTGGTGTTTAAACCATCTCATTCTTTTCTGCTTTGTTCCACGTGTTTTTATTTTTAGTTCCTCTGATTTCACACAGATCTTTAACGGTGCTCTGAAAATTAAAACTAGTTCATTAGGCCCCCCATGCACTTAGTACTCGTTCTGACCTCATTTCTTAGTAACCTGTTTAAATCCCACCCAGTCTCGCCTCAAGGCTAAGCCAGGTTCTCAGCTGTTGTCAACTCAGACTTGCTGGAAAATATATAGATTTTCACTTGGAATCACATCTAATTGGTTCACACATCTCTTTTATGAGATGTTCTACATATGGTACAGTCACATGGGATCTATGATGTAAATGAGAACAAACTGGGACAATCGTGCAACTGTCGTGCTAATTTTCATGTTGCTATGTCGTCACAAACCACCATATGCTAATTTGTTTAGTTCTTGTTTTATTCAGAGTTCTTGCTTCTCATCAGAAACGTCACATTCTCTTTTATTTTTTGTCTCCGATCAAACTTACCGCCAAACCCTCCAAAAGCTGCATAGAAACTAAACTCAGAAGGGTTTCAGTTCCAGACACCTCCAATGACTCTGTGACTCTTTGGTGAGAAAATCTATCACGCACAATTCAAACATTTAAAATCCCAGCACCCCGACATCGAGGTCATGTGACTCCCGCAAGGAAACTGAGAACTCCTCCGAAGCTTTTGAGACAGTTTGCAAATCTGTAGCCTACAGTTGTAGACCAATACTTTACAGTACGGTGGCCCAGAAGGGTCAACCAAGACACTTTTAGAATTTTTTAAATAAAATGTTGCAAAAACTGTAAGAAAACTCAGTATTTTGAATAGAAAATCATCGACTCATATAATTAAACCCTCGCACTGTAGCGTCAAATTGACCCCAAATGACTAGAAAACTCCATTGACCCAAAAGTAAGGACAGTGCGAGGGTTAAGGTAAACTGTAGCTCAACCTCCTGATTCCCATGATGCACCTGCAGCTTTTTAGAAAACTGAATAGTGGAAGAACTCAGCTGTTAAATTCAGGTCAGCTGAAAATCATCCTTGAGTCAACCTGAGTAACAATTGTAAAATATGAATATCTGGTTTTTTAAACTACATTGTTGAGTCGTTTGAAAAACTGCAACTCCAGCAGAGCATTTTAAATCAGACACATTCAGGTCAAATAACTTAAAATGGCTTTCCACGTGCCTGTCACTGGGAAGGAAAGGTCATATATATCATTTAATGGCATTTTGTCTCAACCACAACAACAAAGTGTTCTGACGTTACTACGGGGCGCCATTAGCCTAGCTCCTCCCAGTAGCAGAGAATGGGGCGCTTGGAAATTAAAATAATACAAAAACATCTCCAGGAAACAAACACGTCATTCCTCAAACCGTCAAATGAACAGTGACATCACAGAACAAGTAAACAATATTGACTTTTAGACATTTCTAAGGTCTGACTATGTTGATTCCTTTTAAAACCAGCAGCCACGCCCATCTGTCAAATTCTGTAGCAACACATTTCACTGAGCGGAACATCTTGTACACAATCCAGTCAGAGAATGACTGCCCAACTCAATCACGCCTCAGACGTTTGACTGAGAACAGCCGAGTTGGCGATCGGGGGAATCTTCTACAGATGAACGACTCCAAACCAGTCCTGCTCATGAAGCGGGCTTTTTATATCCTGCTGATTTGACTTTTATGTTCCAATGAAGCTATATGACGTTAATGGATTAACCACTGGGCGAGGCGTTTATTTACCCTCATAAACATTTCCCCGAGGACTTCAGGACAAGGTAGAGGACAGGATATGGACGGACGACATTCAGCAGAAAACGGATTATATATTCAATCAAGGAAAAATGGAACTCTTAATGTAGTCACCTTATATGTTCTGAAGCACCACCAAACCATGTCAGCAAAAACAAAGCTGAAGAGAATGAAAGTGCTTTGCCCCTGGTGAGCGTCTGGGCAGAAATCATCTATTCACACAGAGAGAGAGAGAGAGCAGGACGGGGACATAAAGAGCTGATGAGGCAGGCAGAGAGGAAAGCAGAATCAGGAAAAGTGTGAGGATGCCTTTGGCCTCAAGTTTCCTTCCTTAGCTAACGAGTTAGGAAGAGGCACCTGGAGTTCGGAATACAAAACCTTCTGTTTTGATAAGATGAGGCACTCTGGCAGCCATGACTCACTTCACCATAACTTCCTGTTCCTTTTTGTTCTTAATAAATAACAGCAAGAAAGACATCCCAAAAAGGTATTTTCATTTTTAACCCTCAGGCTTCACTGAGGACATTTTTGTCCATTTGGGCAGTTTTTCCATGTTCGCCATTTTAACACCGTTTGTGCAAATGGTACAAATTTTTGTCACAAAACCCCTCTTCTTGACAAATTTTGAAATTCAATTTGGAATTTTGAAAATAGATCAAGGGAACACTATGAAAAACACACCATACACTTGAGACTTTAGTGGACAAAAACGTCCGCTCGTAAAAGTGGCTATAAAAAATGTATACATTCATATTTTTTTTTCCCCCCATTTTATTTTTTTTTCATAGATCTGTTAAACAACTTCAGCCCTGCTCAAACATATAAAAACTTCAATCATTTTGAGGATTTTAACCCTTGAAATGCCAGTTTGAATACTCAAAGTCATCGATGTAATTTATGAAAAAAACACAAAACGTGAATTATTTAAAAAAAAAATTTTTTTTTGTGCACGGGGCATTTATTACAAATCAGTCATGGGGATGTCATAAAATATCTAAAATTTTGAATTTTTTGCATTTATAGTTTTTGCGTAGCAACAGATTTAAAATTTACTACCCTCTTACGGACAAAAATGTCCACTTCCAAAACTGCTTTAAAAATGGTCTAGATTAATATTTTTTCTGCTTTTTGGGCTTAAATCTTGTGAACAACTTCAGTTCTGATCAAAACAATCAAATATTGAATAATTATCTAAATTTTAACCCTTTATATGCCAGCTTGATTGTGTGATGCTCATTTTTTCATGAAAAAAGCAGACAAAAGAGGAGATGTTTTACATAAAACATATTCTGGGTGACTGAAATATATTTTTCTAAATCAGCCTTGGATATGTCAAGAATGTGATAAAATATCAAATGTTATGCTTTATTAGTTTTTGTGTAGCAACAGATTTAAAACGTCCCTCCCTCTTGTGCCTCTCAAGGACAAAAACGTCCCATTGACTTCAATGCAAACCACAGTTTTTGATCCTGTCGCCTCTGCAAAAAATAATCATGCATTCTGTGATATTCTATCGATCTATGAAAAAAAAGCACAAAAAAAATGAATGTATACATTTTTTATAACCACTTCTACGAGAGGACGTTTTTGTCCACTAAAGACTCAGGAGTAGGGTCAATTAGAATGAAGCCTGAGGGTTAAGCATAATAAAGAACAAGGTGCATCCTGAAAACATGAATATCCTAATCGTGTTGAATTAAATCAAAGTTTCACAGTGAGATCGACCGTCTGTGGGCGTTTTAGAAAGCAGCTGTTGCAGCAGCCTGTTGGACTGATTGATTCAAAGAAATGGGAGCACAAGTGTTAAGGAGCTAAGCTGCATGTTTAACAGTCCAAAAATACTCAGTGATGCTGTCATTTCAGTTTCCTGCCCCAACATGTCGCACTGGGTTTGGCCCACAGTTGGCTCTGACAACACTTCTTATCCCCGCGCTCACACACACATCTGATCACAGGTTTGTTTTCTTCTTGTTCATACGAGGTCACGATATGTACCATAATCAGGAGGCTGATTTTCTTCACCATATGCAGAATGTTTGTCGGGACAGTCATTTTCCTTCAGTCGCTTAAATAGAGCCTCAGCTTTTGGGTGTGCTCATCTCTCGACATAATTAGTGTGCAAGCTGCATAAAAAGAAACCAAAGGCCAATTTGTAAAGTAAAAATTAAAGGTTAGGTCGACTGAGCATGCATTTTGTTTTTTTCCTACATTAAGTTGCAGAACGAGTCCCACAATGGCTCCACTGTGAAAACTGGTTTAGTGGCTTGTTAGAAGTTCTCACCCTGTGCTCGTTTTAATATTTTAACTCTTCCTGACAACACATACCAAGGTCTTAAAACTCCCAACAACCAAGAGAAGTGTTAAAACTCCAGAAATAAAAGTTTCTCCGTGTCAAAATCGTTCTAAACATTCTTTATTTAGCAAAACATAATGCATTTCTTGTCTAATGTCAACAGGGCCAGTGTGAAAAACTACTGTACATAAGCATCTGCTGTTTTCTGTCCAAACATATCTATAAATCAAACACAATGTGATCTATTTGTAAACTCAGTAAAAAGTGATGATCTAAAGTGCTTATTTAAAAAATACAATACAAGACAGCAGGCAAACTGATAGTACTGAGAAAATGTGTAATACTTTTTGTTCACAAGGAAAAAGTCCAGTGTTACAAATGTACAATTAAACAGAATTGCCTCTCAGGTGCAACATCAATCAGTTCTAATGTTCCCTATATATTCCTTCAACTACTCAAAGCCTTAAATTATTTTTGGTAATGTTTAGAACAGCTCTCTGAAATCATCCTTAAACAACTTCGACACCCTTCCAGACCCCAAACCCTCTTGTAATCGTAACTACACGTGTCTGAAACCTTCACCTCGTCTTACCGTGTTCCTCTATGTCCACTTCCTGATCAAAAACATTCCCATAAGACCATGACGGGGAACCTTAAAGCTCAGTTACTGACTGATAAAACTCAGCACGGTGAATAGAAACCTGTATCTTAAATAGTTTTTCCTTCACGTAAAACAACATTCTCTCATTAGTTTATCTCTTTCTCCTCGACTGTCGAAGAGCCCTTCTCCTTTTCAGGATCATGTCGTGAAGTTTGTCCATGCCCTCGTTGAGTCCGTCTCCTATGATGGCACAGGACGCCTGCAGATGCCAAGGAGTTGCAGGGCCCAATTCTTTCAGCGCCAGCATTTTCTCTATTTCATCAAGTCCCAGAGAATGCCTCAAGTCCTGTTTGTTGGCCACCACCAGAACGGGTACCCCCTGGTTCTCAGACGTCTTTGTAATTTTATGGAGCTCTGTCTTGGCCTCCTCCATGCGCTCCGCATCTACAGAGTCCACCACGAATATGATCCCATCGGTGCACCGCGTGTACGATTTCCACAGGGGACGAAGCTTCTCCTGACCACCCACATCCCAAAAGTGGAACGTAACAGTCCTGTTGCCGCCCAGACTCACTTTTACCTTCTCCGAGTTGAAACCTTTGGTGGGCACAGTGTTCACAAATTCATTGAACTGCAGTCTGTACAGCACTGTCGTCTTCCCAGCAGCATCTAGTCCAAGAATGGCGATGTGAAAAGACTGGAAGAATGACATTCTCGAGTTGAAGTTTGGTTGTTCAGACAATCCATTCCCCATTTTCTACATGGGGAAGAACGGGTGATCAGGAAGTCACCAAGGAGGCAGGCGTCCAGAAGAAATCCTCAGAGATGTTTATACCCCAGCGGAAACGACCTGAAAACATAAAGTATGTTAATCTAGTGCAAAAAAACAGTCGATAACACTTACACGACAAGCAACAGCTATTCACCAGCTCTGGATTTTATTTATTGTTTTACAAATAATAACTGTGAAGTCAACAATTTATTTTCCACTGTTAGTTTCCTTCAAAACAAACTAACAAAAACGGGGATGTCCCGATATTGATATCGGCTCCAAAAATACGATATCGGACTTCATCAAAAATCTCCGATATCAGCAGTCTGTATTAAAAGCAGGAATTGTAGTCGTCCTTTTAGTTAACCAACTATTATTTGTTTTCGGCTTGTTATTAAAGTTGTGTTTATTTTGTTTGTACTGTTTTTTATGGTCACTAAGAGCAAAGATGTCATTCTTTTGGGCAGTGGATGAAACTCTGAACACTCAAATTGGAGCAGTTGGTCATTTTTTCTTATGTATTTTTCTTATGTATTATATCGGATTGATATCGGTATCGGTCAATACTGAAGGCTGCGATATCGGTATCGTATCGGAAGTGAAAAAGTTGTATCAGGACATCCCTAAACAAACAAACAAAAAAAAAAAACACAGAAAATGTTTGATGGCAGAAAACTGAACAAGAACTTAAGAGTACAATAAAAACTGAAGAAAACTCCAACTGGCCCTACATCAGGGACAAAAACAACAAATCTAATAGAGTAATAAAAATGTAGCATAAAGTTTAAAATTACAACTAAAAGTCTAGAATAACTTCCTAAAGACAAAACATGTCAGAAATCACAAGTTACACTAAATAAAAAACATCTGATATAATAATAGACCATATTCTTGCATTTTTGCTAACCTTAACTGTATCATCCGAGAAACATTTTACTACTGTGAAAACGTAACTTTTGTAAAACTATTTTTATCCATAAACTGGTTTCAACTTCTTCAGCTGACCTGAAATTTACAGCAAAAAGCCCAAAATACAAAAACAAACCAAAACGTAAATAATTCTAATATTTTCAATTCACCAATAAAAGCTTCTGTCCTTTAGTCTGTTCACAAACCGAAAACATCAGAGCTCCGTTTAGTCTTCTTAACAGGAGCTATGAGAAGATTTCTACATATTTAACTGTTCAGAGACATTTCGTGTAAATAATAACTCATGATGTGCCTATAAAGATTAGCGAAACACATTTAACATGCTGCCAAATAAGAATGATCATTTGTGGAATTTAAAACAAATATATATTTTGTACTTGTAATATGCTAAGGGTGGCTAACAGGTCCCTTTTTTATAGTAAATCTAATATAAATGTGGTTATAACCTCCAAATGTTTTGTGTTAGGGATTTCAGAACGCGTTAGTAAATGTATTAACTACACAAAATAAAGCAAATTATTCCGTATTTACAGGTCAGATTTCCTTACCTACTGGTCTGAATCCACAGCAGAGGAAAGAGTAAACCTCTGTTACACGATGTGGAATCCAGCTCACGGTCTTACTTCCTCTTATTTTCACAGCAACGAGGGCGGAAAACCTTCCTGAGAGACAGAACCTCCCTGTCTGTCTGTCTGTCTGTCTGTCTGTCCTCTGCGTCCCGTGTGGATCTGCCTATGGTGACGCTGCCGCTGTGTGCTAGCGCGGCTGGAACCACGCCCACACCAGCACCAACAGCGAATTCTATTGGCCAATGAGATCCATGCTCCGCCAGCTGACTGGCTATCACAGCTGTCAATCACGTCTCTGCCCGGGAGCCAAGATCACCTGTTGCACAGAATTTCTGTCACACCGTGTCCTTTCAACGCCTATAAATCCCGGTTTAAGCTGTAAAACGCAGCACTAAAGTCTCCTCCATGTTTACCATGACGGGTTCTATTAAAAAAAAAACAACAACGAAGGCAACTGTACGCTAGCGCTACACGCAAACAGGCGTTTTTAAAACCTGTTTTTGTGTATTTTTGTTGCTTGTCCTCACTAAATCGCGTCCGTTGTGCCTCCGAGCACACGACACGTAGCGGAAACGTCCCGGAGACGTTCCTAGTCGGAGTCAACGCAAAGCGGTGGGGTGTTGTGAAACCTTGTTGCACAACAAGTTGCCACATAGGGCGAAGAACGCTAAGCTAGCACACACGTTAAGCTAGTAGCCGCACGAGACGGACGTTAGCGCCGGTTGTTCGGTAGAACGGAAGTGAACCTACCTACCGTTGATTTAGCTCGAAGAGTGAACGTTTAGTCCAGCAGCCTCGACGTGCGCGTGTGTGAACACAGATAGGAAGAGTGCACACTCACACTGGGTGTGTGTGTGTGTGTGTGTGTGTTCGCAGAAACAGCGCCGCCCCATTCATCCGCTGTTTTTGTTCAAACTGATTGGCCGGAGGGAGGGAGGGCAGGAGCACCACACCGGTTACCGGCTTACACAACCAACCCGTGGGTTTATTTAGTTATTTAACATTTTTTATTTTATGGTTAAAAACAACAAAACAAACAAACAAACACAATTTACAAATACTTAAAAGGAGCAGATAGAAGAAAATCTGATCTATAATCTGCCCCTATATCAATCAATAAATTAACAATATTTAACTGAAAGACAGCTGCCTGTTAATATGCCACTGATTAACAACAACTACTTGATTTATTATTCATGTAACATCATTTACAGAGAAAGAGAAAAAAAATAGAAATTAAGATTATTTCATATATTTTCTTAACAGAATGTTTTTAACAGTCTTTGTCTCGTCTCGTCTTCTTCCGCTTATCCGGGTCCGGGTCGCGGGGGCAGCATCCCAATTAGGGAGCTCCAGACAGTCTTCTCCCCAGCCACTTCTACCAGCTCCTCCGGCAGGATCCCAAGGCGCTCCAGGGCCAAACCAGAGATATATTTTCTCCAGCGTGTCCTGGGTCGACCCGGGGGCCTCCTGCCGGCAGGACATGCCTGAAACACCTCCCTGGGGAGGCGTCCAGGGGGCGTCCTAACAAGATGCCCGAACCACCTCAGCTGGCTCCTTTCGACATGGAGGAGCAGCGGTTCTACTCCGAGTCTCTCCCGGATGTCCGAGCTTCTTACCCTATCCCTAAGGCTGAGCCCGGCCACCCTGCGGAGAAAACTCATTTCGGCCGCTTGTATCCGCGATCTCGTTCTTTCGGTCATTACCCAAAGCTCATGACCAGGTGAGGATTGGGAGGTAGATCGACCGGTAAATTGAGAGCCTTGCTTTCTGGCTCAGCTCCTTCTTCACCACAACAGACCGGTTCAGCGTCCATCACTGCAGACGCTGCCCCAATCCGCCTGTCGATCTCCCTCCTTCCCTCACTCGTGAACAAGACCCCGAGATACTTGAACTCCTCCACTTGAGGCAGGACCTCTCTCCCTACATGGAGTTGGCAATCCACCCTTTTCCCACCGAGAACCATGGCCTCAGACTTGGAGGTGCTGATCCTCATCCCAGCCGCTTCACACTCGGCTGCGAACCTCCCCAGCAAGAGCTGTAGGTCAGAGCCTGATGAAGCTAGGAGGACCACATCATCCACAAAAAGCAGAGACGAGATTCTCCTGTCACCAAACTCCACCCCCTCCACACCACGGCTGCTCCTAGAAATCCTGTCCATAAAGGTTCTGAACAGGACCGGTGACAAAGGGCAGCCCTGGAGGAGTCCAACCCTCACTGGGAACAGGTCTGACTTACTGCCGGCTATGCGGACCAGACTCACTCCTCTGGTACAGGGACTGAATGGCCCTTAACAAAAGACCATCCACCCCGTACTCCTGGAGCGCCCCCCACAGGGTGTCCCTGGGGACACGGTCATAAGCCTTCTCCAAATCCACAAAACACATGTGGATTGGTTGGGCAAACTCCCATGACCCCTCCATCACCCTAACCGTCACCTTAACAGTCTTTTTTAAGGACCTAATACAGACCCCTGAGGTACCCCACAAGTAATATTACGTGTCTGATTTCACATTATTTATCTGGACGTACTGTTGTCGATTCTTCACATAGCTTGTGAAGTGCTACTCCTCTGACACCATACTGACTTTTTAAGAAGAATCTTATGATCTATGGGGTCAAATACTTTCTTGAGGTCAATAAAAATACTAACTGCATAGTTTTTCTTGTCTACTTCAGTGGAAATAAATTCCATTAATGCCATTGATGTTGAATGATTTGCCCTAAATACTACTTAAAATATTCTGTCTGTCGAGAAATGTATCCAACCTGGCAACAAGTAATATATGATAGATAACTGGGCTAGATATCTATATGATAGATATCTATGGGTTATCTATATAACGTCTAGGACATAACCTGCATCTGGTTCTGAGTTAAATTTATTACACACAGTCATGATAGAGTGAGACAGGTTGTAGGTTAACATGTTTTGACTCTATATTTTTTAATTTAAAAGATAAATAAAAATCTCAGCATCTAGTTCATTATTTCTATGTTTGTCTGACATATCAACCATCAGGAGGAAGGATAAAGGCTGATTTAAGACTTTCTACTGAGCGCTCACCATAATTCAAGTCCTCCGACTCCACAGACATTTATATTTTATTGAGAACAAGAATCAGGTCCAGTGCTTTGAACCAATTATGTTTTCTGAATTGTGCCTCAGAGTTTCTCAAGCATTAAACCTAATTTAAAAATGCATTAATCCCAGAGGGAAATTAGATGTTTAGTAATTAATTTAAGTTTTTTTTTAAGTCACTGTAAGCTGTTCTGGCTGTTGACAGGAGGTCTGAAGAAGCTTCTGACTGAAAACGCCCTCATTTGACTTTTCTGCTCCTCTTCAAGTCGTATCGATGAAAGCAGGTCAGAGAGATGTTGGAGTCTGGAGATGATCCATGTCTCAGTGAAACACACCATCCTAATATTCTGACCGTCAGCGCTTCCATCTTATTCATGTGAGATCTCAAATCCCACACAATGATCTATGGAAGTGCTCTGCTTTGCTCCAGCTCTACACTCACATCTATCAGAATCCCCCTCTATAAACAGGCCTGGTGTTGCTATGGTTACGTATCACAAATGGCCCAAAAGTAGAAAAGTTGTAACAAAAACTTTCAAGCAGCTCAGCGTTCAGACCAAATTCACTCAAAAAGCACCGCCTTCAGTCAGAAAAATTCATTTAAAAATAAACAAAAAATCACATAAAGTCGTAGTACGCCACTTTTTATAATAAGCAGGAAAACCTGCAACTATCAACATGCAACCAACAAAACAAAACATAAATGTTCCTGCAGCTTCACTCAAAGCTTTAAATCTAACTTTTTATATTTTACAGAAGGCATTTAAAAATAGTTATATAATCAACTTTCTATGTTATGCATGCAAACAAGAAATGATCGTGTTTTTACATCATTTCACACCCAGAATAATCAACCTAAACAATAAAAAGCACCAGGTGTGTTTAAAGGAAATACCTTTGTTCCATCACAGCATTATTGTGTTGCTTAACTTTATTAGGGTATTTCTTATTTGTGATGTTTCATAATTACGTGGATGAGAGGCAGAGGGATATTCCCAGGTTGCCTTATAACTCAAATTTGCTGATGACTCCTTTGTTTATTCCTTTAAAGTCACACCAAGAAAAGGAAGCAAATTTTAGCATTTTTTTTATTTATTGGGCGCAATAATGATTAAAATATGGTGATATTAAGGTAACATAATAAGGTAAGAATAATGTAAGGTAATAACTTTTAGCATTTTATTCAAACAATCACATATTTTAAAGAATTAGTTTTAGTTTCTTCTCTAATTTGATATAATGTGCTCTACTAATGACCCCTTTAACACCACGTGTATCATTCTGATACACACATCTTTCTAGGAGCTCTACCTCGTTAACATGAGCTGTATTTTCCTCAATAAGCTGCTCATACAGGTTTCTGCCCTCTGGTGGAAGATTTAGGTACTGCAGGTGGCAAGTGCACATTTTATTTAGTTGTAAAGTGCGTAATGAATGTAATATAAAAGTACATGATTGTTATACCAACAATGTTTCATATCATTTAAAAATCTGTGTCAGGTAACAAAAAGACACCAAAAATCTATTTATTTTAAAAAGAAAAGTAAATTCCTTTGACTTTAAATGATTAATTCTGTAAGGACGTAACATTATCTCATGTTTTTATGGTGTTAAGGATTTTAAAATGAATAATAATGGGTATTAAAGCTAACAAATACCAGTAAAGCTGACTTTTCAGTGCTAAAGTCTTGGATTTTTGTGGAATTAAAATGATAATAATAACAAAAACACATGGCCTCTCCAGGCGTGCGGGGCTTAATGCAGATACTGATACCCCTTTCATTTTATATTTAGCCCCCAGTTATGTGCAGAGTCACAGATGTCCCATTAAAGACGTATGTGCTGCTATTCCAGATATGCCTCCAACATGCGCCGCCTTCACGTGTTTTTAGTTCTTTGTGCAGCGAATGAGCAGCTGTCAGTGGACCGTGAGCTCTGCGTCGTGCATCTGTCCGTCAGCTGAAGGCTGGTCCTCTCACTTCACTGCATACTTCTAACCTCCTTCAGCACAGAAATACACAGAAAGTACAAGCAGTAGGGCGCTGGAGAAACGTGAAGACTGAGATATTATTAGAATGACACGTTTCCTGGAGGATAACTATGTTTTCCTTCATATTTATTTTTTGATTTGGTGAATCTGAGTAAAACAAAACAGTGAACGCTGACACCTCCGTCTGTCAAAGTGAGGAGAAATGATTCATGTTCATCATAAGAAGCAGTATACGGTATTTTACGAGTTTTTTCTTGTCCAGACTAAACATGAACATGAATAATAATAATGCTTATTCATTAGAGTTTATTTCATAGGGACGACTTGTCTCAAAAACTTACTGTTTTCTTTTATATTTGCAATAATGTGATCAACTTGATAAAAACTGTGAACATTTAAATGTCAGTGACTGCTATCTTTACTGGTGTGCAGCACTGTGTACTACATATCAGAAACAGGAAAGTACTCAAAGTTTTTAGGTCATTGAGGGTGTAGTATCAGCATCGAGCTGTACTTTAGTAATCTAGTAGAACTTTGAGTACTTTGTGGTGAAGTTTGATCTGTAACGAAGCATTATGGGATCATGATGATGTCATCATTATGATGTCAGTCTGCAAATCATTAAATTCAACATCAGTCAAACAGTGGACATTTATTTAAATAAGTAATATTTAAATAATAATAAATGTATTTAATTAAAAAAGAGTGAGTGAATATAAATTCTTAGGTGTTACAACAGACCAGAGGTTAAGCTGGAAAAAGCACATAGAAAACGTTCAAACTAAAATGTCTAAAACTATTGCTGTATGGAATAAATCAAAGCATATCTTAAATAGTACATCCCTACTACTCCTATACCAAACACTGGTACTTCCACACATGACTTACTGTCTGGAGGTCTGGGGAAACACTTTAAGACTCAGACTAAACCCATAGTTTTACTACAGAAAAGAGCAATAAGAATAACTCAGATTACCTTGCACCAACTCATCCCCTGTTTACAAAACTAAATCTACTCACATTCACAGACGTGGTCAAACTACAAACAGCCCAAGTTCTCTTTAAAGCTCACAATAAAATATTCCCAGAGTCCGTCCAGAATCTGTTCCAGCTCAAAGAGACACACTAGGGGGGGAGGACAGAAAGTTAGAACTGATGTAAGGAGTCAGAACTGTTCAGTAGAAGGAGTCAAACTATGGAACAGCTTGGACACAGCAACAAGGGCATGGACCTCTGTAAAATCTGTTAAAAAGACAGACACTGAGGAGATACTGTCAAAATATTAGGGATGTGCCGATACCACTTTTTTCAAAACCGATCCGATACCGATACTTAAATCTGAGTACTCGCCAATACCGAGTACCGATACCGATACTTCTACCACACAAAAAATGCAACAAATTGGAATACAGGTTTTATTTTTTCTTCTCTGCTTTTTACAACAAATAACTGAGTTAGATAAAACAATAAAATATATTAATAAAAATGATCACAAAACTAAAATATAAGGTGAAAAATAACCATTTTCTGTGATTTCAGTGAAATTATTGCAGTTTTCCACATTTTAACCAAATAAAATGAACTATTTGGCACCATCTCCAGCTTTCAACCCACACTGTTCCTCTTTAGCTCAATAGCTCCCCCTAGTGTTCAATATAGGAAACTACAACAGAAATCACAAGTCACAGACAGTAGTGATGTGACGTTCATGAACGAACCGAATCTTTTGAACGGCTCTTCACTGTGAACGAGGAGAACCGAGTCTTTGTAGAGAACCGTTCATTGTTTGGGGGGTGACTGTAAGCACTATGCATGCCTGCTTTGTATTCACTTTTTAATTTCATGGCGAAACAAACAAAAGCCTGTTAATGCAGGCAGGGGGTCTGAGGGTGAAAGGGAGGGGTGTGGAGAGGAGTTATTGTTGGGAAAGGGCTTGGGTGATGAATCGGTTGGAGGTGTGAATGGCTGGTTTTCAATAGGATGAGTTGAAACTTTCAAGATAACAAAAGAAGTCAAGCTGCCTTCATTGTCTAAGGTGCAGCTGTGCCAATGGGTGTGGCTGTCATTGCGAACAGACCACTGATCAGTGTTAATTGGTCCCATCACTAACAGATTGGGTTACCCGATACCCGATATCGGTATCAGGTATCGGCCCATCCCTACAAAATATCAAAAGAAGTGAACTTGATCAAAACTGTTAATGAAAATGTCATGTTTTCTGCACACTTGGAAAGATACTAATTCCTCTGTAATTGTTGGTCCTTAATTTTTTAATTAGTTAAATAGTTTTCTGTATTCTCTATTGAAATTTTTTCCTTCTAATGTCTATTCTTTTATTTACTTTTATTCAAATTTTTCTTTTCTTATTTCTATTTTATTTTTAAAAATGTTTTTCTTTTTTTCAAATTATTCAATGACTATTGTTAACCTTGTTAGGTTGGTTTTAGATTAGTCGATTCGTTTTATTGATCAAAAATTGTAGCTTTTTTTATATATATAACTTTTTACAAAGTAAATGTTATTTGTACAAAGGGTAGGCATACAAAAGCCAGGCTTCAGCCTACTCCTTTTTGGTTAAATTTTGGAAATTGTATTATTGTAATGTTGTCTTTTACATGAAAAATGACCAAAATAAACTAATCTGAATCTGAAAAATGTAAATGTTTGTTTTAAACTTAACCAGACCTGATGGTCCATAAATAAAGGTTTAATGTTCACTCTGCTGTAAATGTGATCAAAATGAGGCAAAAAGATAAAATAATCTATGTTCAGGTGTCGGGGACTTCTTGTTGTTTCATCAAGCTGATAAAGAGTTCTGTTTAAGTCAACAGTTTGTCTTTGTCGCCACCTTGTGTTTAAATCAAATATTACAACCTGCCGCCTCTCATTGTCATTCTTCATGAATGAGTGTTGACTGTTCAGGACTTCCTTTCAGGAGAGGTTCTGTTTCTCTGAGACTCACTAGGACAGGTTCAGGGCTCTAATGGACATTTTTCATCTTCACAAACAATCAGATCGACTGAAGAGCGTCAGGACGTTTGTTTGAGAAACTTTGGATGATTTCTCCTTTTGGGACTTAAAACAAGATCCCGGTTCTCCTCATGGTTTGACTGGGTTGAGTATATTTGAACTAATATATTATACTAATATACTATCATAATATTTTAGAAACCAGACTCATGAATCCAAAGTCAGTATCGACTCTAATCAGATCAGGATGTCAGAACAAGTAAAGTCAACCTGTTATCAGCTGTTTCAACAGAAGTACGTTTATTTTGTGCAAGTTTTTTAAGTTGCACATATTTTTAGGTCGTTTTGTTTTTTATTTTAATTCATGAAGGGAAATTAGTGGATAGTGATCACATCATTTATTAACCCGTTAAAAATCTCTGTTTATCAGCTCACCTGGGCTGCTATAGAGCACATGGACCCCCGACTGGGGCTCACAAATAACCTGTTTAAAAATGTGGGGGATTTTTTTAGACACTTTAGGTATTTTTAAAAGCTGTAGATAATTACTAACCATAGTTTTCAGAAAAGGCTTTGTTCAGAGAACGACTAGTCAGAGTGCAGACTTCAAACAGCCTTATTTCATCACCTTTTAATGACGATGTGACACAAACCTTTACAACACACCACTCTGAAATTTAAAAAATGCAATAAACCCTTTAAGCTTCATGACACATCTGGTGAGTGGCAGATTGAAACATCCACAATGTTGTCGTCCGTTCCGGCTACGGTGGGGCTTAAGATCTGGGCTGAATCCCTCCCCGACCACGTCTAAATCAGGAGACGTCTCGGACTTTTAAGCTGTGTGAAATCAGCTGGTAAAATCGGAGTATAATTTTCTAAATACCGCAGTCTGAATCCAGGGTTTGGGACTGGATCATGAACTGATGGTAAATTACCGGCAGCAGCCACATACACTCTGTGTCGTCAAAACTTGATTTAATTTAATTTCTCTTCCTCGGCCTGAAAGAGAGCCTCAGAGACTCTGACCTTTGACCTCTCATCCAGGGGAAGTCAGGATGTTTAGAATAAAACTGTGAATTCCTGTTATTTAAAGTTCAGCTCAAAACTCACTGCAGCCACTCAGGATTTAACCACCTCCAGACGCCTGTTTTACCTGTTTAAAGTGGCAAACGGAAGCCAAAATTCATTTAAATCTCTTTATTCTAAGGTTACTTTGAGGCCACCGGACCTGAGGCCAGAAGGGTCCACACTTCTGATTAGATTTAAGTTTTGATAAATCTAAATTAAGAGAAATAACCTTAAAGACATATTTAATTATGGTGGAATTATTTTTATCCGTTTAATAATTCCCTATGACTTCTCATTAGTTTACTGAAGGAACAACAGATCTGGCAACCAGTGAATTTAAAGTGATAATATGCAGTTTTGCTTGTTTTGGGCGCCCTCTGGTGTCCGTTTTAAATCACTGCATTACACAAGTTAGCATATTGTTTCAGCTTCTAAACGCCTAAATCTACCTGTTGAAATGTCTCCTCAGCCTTCATAGCTTTCTACAGGAGCGGTTATTTACTCCTTCAAAGAAATCAGCTGTGTTCAAGCAGGGAGAGATGGAAAAAATCAGGAATCATGAGCTAAAAACACTCCAGAGCTAGCATAACAGCTAGCCACTTTGGATTAGCCTAACCCTCGTGAGACACGTGACTTCCTGGGTACCGTGACGGCGACGGAGATCTTGCAATCGTGGTATTCTGGATCTAACCACCAGATGGGGCTAAGTGACTTTTCATTAACTCTGTAAAGAGTCAGATTAGCACAGACTGGCTCAAGGAGAAGATTTAAAAATATGAAAAAGTTGCATATTATCACTAAGTCTTGTTACAGCAGGCTTCACAGATGGGTTATTTTCAAACAGGTGCTCTTACCTGATCGCTGACCTTTCGGAGCAGGCTCCTGATCAGAGCTGACCTCTGAACCCGAGGCACGATTTCCACTCAGCACTAATCTACTATCGTCAGCAATCGGAGGATATCGAATTAGTTAGAGGGAGCTTATCCTTTACTTCTGTCTGTGTTCTATTAAGGAAAAAACCTCTAATAAAAGGAAGTTACCCACACACTGAGTAAAGTTTTAACCCCCCCCCCTTGGCGGGTATTTATTAACAAGATCAATAAAATCAATTACAAATCAAATCAAATAAATGAAAGACAAAAGGTAAAACCCTATAAAATCCCTGAGAATAAGAAATTACCTCTTTTAACGGATCGCAAGTTCTGCCTGGCTGATCACCAAACCCTCACAAATCAAAGAACCCAGCAACCTTCGACTTCCTGTTCCGCGCCTCCTTTTCTGCTCTCCAGCTTTTACGTGAAGGCAGGGAGAGGACCATAAATGGACAACATGATCTCACTTCTGGTGTCAGCACTGCAGTCTTCCAATAAGCAGAAACATTTAAGTTCCTTAAAGGTTAACACACACGTATGACATCCTCTAACATGTGATTATAAGGCAATGAACTTTCAACACACACTCATGTGATCATGAGGTAATGAATATGAGGTAGTTGAATATATAAAATTAAATGCATGAGGTAGTTTATTTATAAAGATATATATCCCTCAAGTAAGGGAGGGATTACAATGTAAAACAGAGCGTTACCGTAGATCCTTTACCCCCACGGCTGTGAGGCTGTTTAGTTTCATTCTGATCTAACTCAGTACGGTCATATCGCTACATTTCTGTACAGTTTGTTAATTCACTATTGCATTCTGTTTTTATATTGATATTCTAATATCAGCTGATTTCTGTACAGCCTGTAAATTCACATCTGTATTTGATCTCATCCTCTTATATTGTCTCTGTGTCATCATGTGAAATTCGTGTGTCATTTACTTGCTTTCTATCCTTGTGTGCACGCTGCTGTGACGAGTGAATTTCCCCCAATAAAGTCATTTTATTCGATTCGATTCTCAATTCCTGCAAAAGAAAATCTCCTTAAAGAAGAAACATGTTTCCTCACTGTGCACACGGCAATAAACCTACAACCTGAATACAAATAAATAATGTTTCTAAAGCCTATTAAACACCATTTTCGAACATTTAAATATACAATATATGCAAAAGATTTGAATGTGTTTCGTGATAATTATAGGTTAGATATGCAGTGTGACTAAAAACCCCACAATAAACAAGAAAAATGGGAAACATGTGCATGAACTAAATGTAAGAAAGCAGAAGTGGATTTTGAAGGACCGCCGTGTTCAGAGTTGATGTTTATTTAAACCAACACTTAATTCAGGTATAAATACTGATTTTAAAGTAAAACGTTTTATCATTTGGTAACCTGGCAGTTTCAAATCTGTCAAAAATTAGATCTCATAGGGAAAATGAAAAGTAACTGAAAGGTTTAAAGTGTTTTTATTCCTGAACATACTGTAAAACAGCCATTGTTTAAATGACCACTAGATGGCAGCAGACAGGAGGACTTTGCTGCTGGGAGCAGTCTCTTCTAAATGACATCATATTTATCAGTTTCTTTTCATTGGATATTTTTAAATTACAAACTGTTTTTGTTCTTTTTGTGTTTTTTGTTTTTCTTTCTTTCTGTGTCATTCATCAGTAGCTACTATGAATGAGGACAAATGGAAGAGAGCGCTCACTCTGACCATTTTTCACTGAAATATTTTTGAAATGTGTTATTTCTGCATGCAATCGCGTGGGGGGGGGGGCAGTCATGGAATTTGGGGGGCCATGCCCCCCCCCCCTGCCCATGCCTACATCCGGCCTCGACTCGAAGGTTGAAAGTTTCCAGCAGTGATTTCTAGTTTTTATAATCTGAGATTTACCAACATTCACTGATTTATTTCAGAATTGACCTTTGGATGCACAAACTGGTTTTTGTAAAGTTGTGATAAAATGTATTTGTTTCTTTTTTAAAACATCAGAGATCCTCTGGAAGCTCTGAGCTGTGAAGCGTTTATGAAACACTCCTCTCACAACGCTGATTTTTAAATCAGTTTCATAAACTTCCTAACTTTCTGTTGTTTCTGGAAGTAATTTGAATGAATTTAAAAACCATAAAGCTGGTTAGTAAAGACACTGAAAATGTTTTTTATGTTAAATGTTCAAACTAAGTGAGTTTCAGTTGGTTTTTATCAGTCTGTGTCAGAATGAGTTGAGTTATAATCCAGCAACACAATACGCCTCGCCTCCTCCCGCCTCGCCTCCTCCCGCCTCGCCTCCTCCCGCCTCACCTCGCCTCCTCCCGCCTCACCTCGCCTCCTCCCGCCTCACCTCGCCTCCTCCCGCCTCACCTCCTCCCGCCTCGCCTCCTCCCGCCTCGCCTCCTCCCGCCTCACCTCGCCTCCTCCCGCCTTCAAATGTATACGTATACACCAGTTCAAGAGAGTTCAGTGCCAACCACAGCCCCAGTCAATGTGTCTGAAAACACCTGAGTCCGTCTTTATGTGAGCACCTTGTGATCACCTGTGTGTATACATGCGCGCTTGTTTATGTAAGGTTTCTCTATTGAAACATTCAATAATAAGTTAGAGGAGCCACAGACCCACCCCCAAGGCCCACGGAGGACGCGGAGGAGGTCCAGGCCCCAGACGTCCAGAGGACACCCAGGGCACGGACACCCCAGGGAGATCGCCGTCAGGGCAGTCGCTAAACTCTCCCCCAGAGGGCGCAGAGGCTCACCCCACGTGGGCCCCCCGGCAGTCGCCGCGCTAGAGCCCCTGGGGGGTCGCGGCTAGGAGCTCACAGGCACCGCCTGCAGCCGGCCATCCAGGGTAGATCTAGCCGGAACCAGAGACCCGAGACCCAGGAGCGAACCATAACAAAGTTGTTTTTTTAATATTCTAATCTCAAGTCCTGCTCTGAGAGGTGACGGCGTCAGATGTCAGAGTTGTGACTGAGGAGAGTGAAAGAGAAAACCAGGAGACCTGGACGTGTAAACACTGGTCTGCATGTTAACCACAGCAGCTCCTACAGCTGTCACCGTGTTCGCACCCACTGGGACAGCTGAGCTGACACAAGAGAGCAAAGACAGGAAACCAAAGCTGACCTGACCTCTCTGCCCCTGGAGACCCAGGAGCCACCGCATACAGAAGCTCCTCTTGACCTCTGACCCTTTGGTATGTGACGGAGACCTCCTCCTCTTGATTCCGGTGACATTTAGCCACCGAGGCTCGAGGAATGTAAACAGGAAGAAAACAAAGTGGACAGCTTGATGTTGTCCTCCTGCTCCAGTAGATGTTTAGGACAACACAAACAACCGGATAGATTGTGATTTTTTAACAATAAATTAAAGGTTTTATTTGGACACATCTGCATTTCCTCAAATTCTACAGAATCACTTAGCAAGATAGTGAACCTCCAGGACCAGGACTGGACATCGCTGCTCAAAAATAAAAAGACATTTGGTCAATGTTTGTCTGGTTTACGTTTCAGGACCTTCATCCCACCTTCTCTTCATCACTTCAGTTCAGAGGCCTTAACCCGGCAGCTCCGTTTGCTTTGGATCAAAAATAACTTTCACACTTTGCTGAACGCCAGGAGCCTCTAAATCAGAGCAGTGTAGAAATAAATCTCCTCCTTTTAGGGAAATGTAATAAGAACACAAAAAACCCAACTTCTATTGATTCATTTGAGTTTTCCTGCTTGAGAACATTTCAGTTTTCTTCCTGGTGGGAGAAGTTCATTAGAATTCAGCGCTCCGTTTAGCTCATTACCCAGAGGACACCTCTCCCACGCCTGTACCTGATGCTAATCAGAGAAAATGACACCAAATTAGCTCCAACCATTAAGAGGGTCAGTTCTCTCTACTCCTTTCGAGGCCGGATGTAGCCATGGGCAAGGGGGGGGGCATTGCCCCCCCAAATTCCATGACTGCCCCCCCCCAAATGCGACTGCATGCAGAAATAACAAATTTAAAAAATATTTCAGTGAAAAATGGTCAGAGTGAGCGCTCTCTTCCATTTGTCCTCATTCAAAGTAGCTACTGATGAATGACACAGAAAGAAAGAGAAACGAAAAACACAAAAAGAACAAAAAACAAAACAAAAAAAACAAAAAAGAACAAAAAAACACAAAAAGAATAAAAAACACAAAAAGAACAAAAAACACAAAAACGAAGAAAAAAGCAAAACAAAAACCACAAACAAAACAAAAAACACAAAAAGAACAAAAAACAAAACACATAAAAGAACAAAAAAAACAAACAAAAAACCAAATAACAAAACAAAAAAAGAACAAAAACACACACAAAAAAACACAAAAAAGAACAAAAAAAACCCTAAAACAAAACAAAAAACACAAAAAAGAAGAACACAAAAGAACAAAAAAAAAAAAAACAGAAACCAAACCAAACCTAACCAGATGAGGTCAGCCTCAACAGGGTATCAGCCAGTGTCCTACTTGTTCCGTCCCAAGCCCGGGTAAATGCAGAGGGTAGGGATCAGATATGAACATAAATCTATGGATAGAGGAACTGATATGATGATGTCATAGTTTTTGATGCATTTAAGGGATTGGGGGGATGTGATGACCAAAACATTCTTAGCATGTCCAGACTGGCCCCCCTGATGTTCTACCTGCCCCCCTTAATGGGGCTGCTAGATCCGGCCCTGCTTCCTTTAACATGTCTGTTCACCTGACAGAGTCCCATGTTTTCTACTCATCTGCAGCCTGACAGAAAGTGGGTTTTACCTGATCGTTATTCCAGGCTGGTTGGACGTCCTGGGGATTCATGAGGGAGGGCTCAAATTCCTCCTCAGCCTGGAGTCAAACAGCAGGACAGTCAGGCACAGACGAAACAGCTGTTAGTTACTGAACGCTGCAGATCTGCACAAACTAAACATCTTAGAGGATTCACTGAAGCTTCTTTCTGTTTAATCCTCCGTCTTCAGCCTGTGTTTGACAAACATTAGACTGCTCCAGTGGTTTTACCTCAATAGACGTACATTCTCTTCTCCAGACAGGAAACAAGTTCACTTTTCAAGCATCGACCATTTTCTGGGATCAGATTCTCTATTTAGCTTTGCTTCTTTGAAACCATCAGCTGCACCTGATTGGACCTCTGAGGACGTCAGGAAATCAGTTTGGAGTTTGTTTAAATTCCAGTTCTCAGCCCAGCGTGTTTTTCTCTGGACGGTGAAGCTCGTTGAACATCTGTTTTAGTGGTTTGAGGTAGTGACTAATGAAGCATCGCTGACAGGCCAGCAGCGGGTTGTAATGGTTAAACCACAAGTCGACTTATTTTGCTAGAAGGAGCAGAATTTATTGATCCGGTTCAGATGATTATTAACCTCCTCGAAAAGTTTGGTTTCTCTGTGGAAATTCTCTTGACTTTTTCTTCTTTAAATCACATTTTGATGTGAAAACTTCATCTTTAATTTGGTTAATTTAACATGCAGCTTATGTTAAAAAGGGATGTTTGTTGTTTTAATGATTAAAAAAGCTAAATTATTTGCACTGTTTTGTTGGAGGTTCCTGGTAAATAATAGAGAATGTTGCATGATAAACACAAACATGTTCTGATGGGAGATTTTCACATAAGATAATTTTATGAAAATTTAGAAATTTACATTTGTTTTGAAGTAAAAATGATTAAAATTGTTTATATCTAAATGTTGGGTTTTGATTTGATCTAATATCTCTTTCACTATCTTATTCAAAAGTAAATAAATATCTTGTTGTTTTTAAAGGTCAACCATAAAGGCATATTATGCAGATTTGCTTGTTTTTAGCACCCCCTGGTGTCCGTTTTAAGTCGCTGTCATAAAACCGTTAGCATAGTTTCTGCTCAGAAAGCCCTAAATCTCCCTGTTAAACGTCTCCTCAGCCTTCACTGCTTTCTACTGGAGCGGTTCATCACTCAGTCAAAGAAATCAGCTGTTCAAGCAGGGAGAGATGGGAAAAATCAGGAAACATGAGCTAAAAACACTCCGGAGCTAGCATAACAGCTAGCCACATTGGGTTAGCCTAACCCTCTGAGATACGTGACTTTGTGAGACTTCAGGGCACCGGACCAGAGACTCAGAAGTTACAAACGTGGTATTCTNGGATCCAAGACTTTTCATTAAAGCTACACCGTGTAACTTTCAAACAAGCTAGGTGTCGCTAGCTGTTTTACACAAACACGTCTCAGAGCGCTCACCCCTCCCATCAGGTATAATCCTTATGCCGCGCCTCCCCCGGACATGGGACCTCACATTGCCACAGTAACAATAGAGAGCTAAACACCAGCTGTTAAAACGCTATGCTAACGTTCCCCCAGGTTTCTCCTCTTTCTACGTCCAAACGTTTTTAGCTTCCTGCTAGCTGAAAAGCTGTTTTTCTTTTTGGGACTCTGGTATTTTCTCCTAAAACTGAAGCGCTAACAGCTGTTTCTGTCCTTCTCTCACTTCCTGGATGTTCTGCTGAAAAAAGCTCCAGCAGCATTAATGGAGGATCCAAGCAGTGAGGAAGTGAGGCGCTTAAGGAGACAGACAGCCGGATTGTCCAATAGCTGCTTTCAGTCTGAAGCGTCTGATTGGCTGAGGTTTTTAGAGAACTGTGAGGAAACACCTTATTGATTTCTATCAAGGTTTTGTTAATCGCCTCAATATATTTATAGCTTTACTACAGGGGTGCCCAATACGTCGATTGCGATCGACTAGTCGATCTTGAAGGCAGTACTAGTAGATCGCGAGTAACCGCTAGCGCTAGCCTGTAGCAAAGTCGCTTCACCTGTCTACCCGGTCGCGGTAAAACTTAGTCCCCTGCTCCGTCCTTTCACCACAAAAACCGAAAGGGATCGGCGGTGAAATGGACACACACACACACACAGCTGCTCCTCAGGCGCCGCACACAGCAACAGAGACAATCAGCTGCAGTACAGGTGAGATGCGTACGCGCAGCTCCCCCCGATTTGGAGGCCCTGACACACACGCACGCAGCGATCCTGCGCTGTCTCACAAGTTCTCATTAATGACGAACAGGTACCGAAACGAGGCACCGCTTCACATCACGTGAGTGGGTTCTCGGTCGGTCCCTACCCATCCCTACTCCTATCTGAAAAGAAAAACCAGTATCGAACCGGAACCGAGCTCGGATCCCTCAAAACGAGGGTCAGTTTGAACACTGCAAAAAATGATTCTCTCATCCAGGTGTTTCCACATGTTGGAAATCTTTTATTATTAATATTTTAAGACCATACCCTTTTGAAATTGTACATAAAAACAAATAAAATAATAAAGTTCTGTATTTTAGGGTCTGTCCAGTTTTAGTCAGGGATTTTTTTTTTTGTTTTTCAACTGTTTTGAAATGAAATGCAATTTAAATGCATTTTTTCATAAATTAAAAAGTTTATAATATTAAAGTTCAGGTCTATTATTTGATTCTGTCCCCCAATAAAATTATTTAAAATAAAAAAAATGGCTTTTCACCGTAAATTGTATTGTTAGTATAAAGTGCAATTAACTGCGATTAATTAGTTACAAAAGCTGTAATTAATTTGAATAATTTTTTCGAGTCCCACCGCAAAAATTAAAAAAAAAAAAAAACACATATATATATAATATGGTAGATCTTTTGGCGCTGCTCATTGTGTGGGCACCCCTGCTTTACTATGTTAGAACGTTGTTAAGAGGCATGAAATAACGTTTTCAGCTACATTGTTTACCAAATTACCTATAGTACCTTTAACTCTGTAAAGGGACATATTAGCACATACTGGCTCAAGAAGAAGATTTAAAATGTAAAAAGTTACATAGTGTGCCTTTAATGTGGTGTTTTCTTGCTGTTTCATAGATTTGAAAGCGATATAATTTGTCCACAGGTCAATTAAAAATAAAAAACTGCATTAATAAGTTGGGTTTATTAAACTTTAGGTTCTTGTCTAAGTATTTCGGTGCTGATGAGTTTGTAGCTTAGGGTCAGTTGAATGATGCTCCTCCTAAATCCTGCTGCCGCCTGCGGTCTGATCCCAGACCAGCCGACAGCTTCTGGAGTCAGGAACCAAAAACACAAGCAGAAAGTAAAAGCAGGGTTTATCTGCTTCGCTCGGGTTGTGACTGAGGAAACAGCGGAGCTCCTGCAGCAGAGGGAAAGATCAAAGGCGGTGCTCGCGCTCTCAGCTCGCGCTGTCTAGAGGAAGTCTCGCGCTGGAACGATGAGGTTTGGAGCTCTCCTCAAACATCTCCTCTGCGTCGTGTTGTCGCTTCCCGACGCCACGAGGACCCAAACAGGTAAGGTCTCTCTCTTCTTTAAACCATAACAGCTGATATCCGGTTCTGACTGGTGACTTTTTTCATCCAAATCTTATTTATTTAATCAGACTGTGACCACCAAGTGTCTCATCACCTCAGAATCATCCTGTCCCACCAGTTCCTCCCTCTCAGACAGGAAGTGGACACTAGACTTCCTGTTCAGGTGGTGACTGACCTGAAGTGACCAGGTGCTGATGTGACTCCTGTCCTCTCTGCTACAGACTGTCAACACTTTCCCACAGAAACAGAAACAGAGGACGACACCTTTAGATGTAATTCTATAGAATGGTCTCAATTATTGGTGGTCAATATTCAAAAATATAATATAAATTTATATAAAAATGAGTCATTCAGTGATAATAACGATAAACTAATTAGTGATGATGAGACTTGTGGCTCTTTGAAGGGAGCTGCTCATTGGGGAGTCGTTCACCTCTAAAAGAGCCGTTCGAGAAACTGGTTCTTCTTTTATGTTGTTTTTGTTGAAATGTCACGTGGAACTAAGTGTGAAGACACGTAGAACTAAGTCTGAAGACACGTAGAACTAAGTGTGAAGACACGTAGAACTAAGTGTGAAGACACGTAGAACTAAGTGTGAAGACACGTAGAACTAAGTGTGAAGACACGTAGAACTAAGTGTGAAGACACGTAGAACTAAGTGTGAAGACACGTAGAACTAAGTGTGAAGACACGTAGAACTAAGTTTGAAGACACGTAGAACTAAGTGTGAAGACACGTAGAACTAAGTGTGAAGACACGTAGAACTAAGTTTGAAGACACGTAGAACTAAGTGTGAAGACACGTAGAACTAAGTGTGAAGACACGTAGAACTAAGTTTGAAGACACGTAGAACTAAGTTTGAAGACACGTAGAACTAAGTCTGAAGACACGTAGAACTAAGTGTGAAGACACGTAGAACTAAGTGTGAAGACACGTAGAACTAAGTGTGAAGACACATAGAACTAAGTCTGAAGACACGTAGAACTAAGTTTGAAGACACGTAGAACTAAGTGTGAAGACACATAGAACTAAGTCTGAAGACACATAGAACTAAGTTTGAAGACACGTAGAACTAAGTCTGAAGACACGTAGAACTAAGTCTGAAGACACGTAGAACTAAGTTTGAAGACACGTAGAACTAAGTGTGAAGACACATAGAACTAAGTCTGAAGACACGTAGAACTAAGTTTGAAGACACGTAGAACTAAGTCTGAAGACACGTAGAACTAAGTGTGAAGACACATAGAACTAAATCTGAAGACACATAGATATAATTTATAAAGACTAGATGTCTTACCCGCGCTGTTCGTCAATAGACCCTGATGTCCCTACGTGGCGGCCATCTTACCACCGACAGCTGCCCCCTTTCATAACACTGGTGTCAATGGTACATGAAGTGTTAAATACCTCTAACTTGCTCAATTTTTAACCGATTTTCAAACGGTTTGCTTTTTTTTAAACGTCGGAGACGTGACTGTGAAATATATCCATAATGGTCAGGAAACTCATAAACTGTAAAAGTATCATATCTCAAGTCTATACATACAGTATATACAGTATTCCATAATTTTCCATAAAAATATTAATAAAAAACAGAAAATTATGAAACATGTTAAAACTGTAGTGTCTCATTATTCCAGTTTAGGAACTCAATTAGGAGCTGTTTTAGACTTAATTGGTCACATGACCTGGAAGGAATAGAAGACAAATTTATCATTTTTCATAAAAATATTAAAGAATTGAAAATTTTATGAAATATGTTACAAACTGCTGTGTCTCGCTCTAGTTTAAGAACACTCTCTTGGTCACATGACCTGGGCCTCATGCTGGGAGTATTAACATCTGGTGTGAAAGGTTGCAGGTGTTGGCATTTCTTTCATAGGATGCTTTTATTTTTTGGTTGCTTTTGACCTTATCAGACCTTTTTTAATTGTTGAAACATTCAATACCTTTTTTTTTTGTTTTTCCTAAATAGATTTTAAATAAAATGTTTAATATTTGATTTGTATAAATGAAGTGGCCTTTCAGTCCCTCACTGTGGCTGCAGGTCGCTTCTTTTGGGCTTTTTAAAAAAAAAATTTTGTCCTTGTTGCTGGTTTCTGTCTGGAGATCTGACTATACTGCTAACAGCCATGATGGAAAAGCACCAGAAGCTTCAGAACAACACGCTGAAGATTAAACATCCACCAGCTTGTTTCTAATCAGCTGAAGGACCGTCCTGTGACACATCCTGTACGACTCGATAAAAACTACAGACTCTGTTAATATTCTGGACTTTTTCTCTACTGAAATGAGAACATGCTTCACCAGTATGCTCACTATAACTTCACCAGTTGCTGCCATTCTTATTTCAACATTTTTGCACACCAGATGTTACTTTTTGAACTTCTTTTGTTGCTGTAGCTTCTGCAGTTCATTTTCCACCGTTGGATCCATAACAGCATAAATAAGTAAATACATAAAAGCTGCATTTGATTGGGTGATGCTTTTTTCTCCAAAAATATTGTTTTAAATTGGAAAAAACAAATGACTCTAAAACTATTTCAGCTTTAAAGTTCAGTTTGACATCTCCCTTTCGAGTAAAGCCTACCTCCGTATATCATCATCTACGCTGGCAGTCTTGGTGAAGTTCCAGTATTTATATCATATCTCTGACTGTGTTTGCAGCTTTTCCCGCTGAGTGTGCGCCTGGTGGCCACTCCGTTCTGCAGAACCCCTACCGCAGCACCACCTTCAGCTCCAGCAGGCTGCAGCCGTCGGCGCTGCAGGACTTCATCTGCGACCACTCCCTCACTCCAGGCTGGTACCAGTTTCAGATTTTTGACAAGCGGGCCGATATGCCCACCCAGTGTGTGGAGGTAAACATATTTCCTCACAACTTCAGACCTGTGACATTTGTTTGTTTTTTTGCAAATTGTAACTGAAGGAAACTCAGTCAAAGAAAGACTGTTTGATATGAGTATGAAATATATGTGTACCGTCTAAATTTGTATAAAGTGGCTTTGATTTTGGTTTATTAAACAAGTGATCAGCTGGGTTTAGTCATTCAGAACAGCGAGCATCAGCTAATAATAATCACTGCAAAAACAGCACACAAAATATAAAAGATCTCATTGGATTTTTCTCGAAAGTCGAGAAAAAAAGCTTGTTTTTAAGATGAGATAATAAAATTGATTAAACTAAATAAGTTGAGGACAAATGCCTGAAATCCTTGAGCATGCTTAGATGTTAACGTGGCATTTTCAAGGTTTTGAAAAGGTTTTGAATGCTTTGCAGTAGGGATGGGCCGATACTGGGTCGATACCGATACTGGGTCGATACCAGTATCGGTATCGGCCCGATACTGGTATCGGTATCGGCGCGATACCGGTATCGGTTAAAGTGACCCGATACCAGGAACCGATACCAGTGTCTTCACTGTCTGTTAGTGATGGGACCAATTAACACTGATCAGTGGTCTGTTCGCCACTGACAGCCACACCCATTGGCACAGCTGCACCTTTGACAATGAAGGCAGCTTGACTTCTTTTGTTATCTTGAAAGTTTCAACTCATCCTATTGAAAAACAGCCATTCACACCTCCAACCGATTCATCACCCAAGCCCTTTCCCAACAATAACTCCTCTCCACACCCCTCCCTTTCACCCTCAGACCCCCTGCCTGCATTAACAGGCTTTTGTTTGTTTCGCCATGACATTAAAAAGTGAATACAAAGCAGGCATGCATAGTGCTTACAGTCACCCCCAAAACAATGAACGGTTCTCTACAAAGACTCGGTTCTCCTCGTTCACAGTGAAGAGCCGTTCAAAAGATTCGGTTCGTTCATGAACGTCACATCACTACTGTCTGTGACTTGTGATTTCTGTTGTAGTGTCCTATATTGAACACTAGGGGGAGCTATTGAGCTAAAGAGGAACAGTGTGGGTTGAGAGCTGGAGATGGTGCCAAATAGTTCATTTTATTTGGTTAAAATGTGGAAAACTGCAATAATTTCACTGTGAAATCACAGAAAATTATTATTTTTCACCTTATATTTTAGTTTTGTCATCATTTTTATTAATCTATTGTATTTTTTTTATCTAACTCAGTTATTTGTTGTAAAAAGCAGAGAAGAAAAAATAAAACCTGTATTCCAATTTGTTGCATTTTGTTGTGTGGTAGAAGTATCGGTATCGGCACTCGGTATCGGCGAGTACTCAGATTTAAGTATCGGATCGGTTTTGAAAAAAGTGGTATCGGTACATCCCTAGTTTGCAGAAGACCTGCTGTGAAGCTGCAGGGTCGTATTAGGTATCACTGCGTAGGAAGAGGGGGCCGCTGTGATCATGCATTAATAAACTCTTGGTTTGTCAGGACAAATAACTTTTTCTTACTTCAAAATGCAGCTGTTATAAACATCTGAACTTTTGTCAGATAATTTGGCGGCACACTTTCTTTTTGGATTCATTTATATATAATTTTTTTCAGTAATCCAATGTGTTCTTGGATATCGTCTCACCAGGTGAACCACTGTGGGACTCAGGCTCCAGTATGGCTGTCTCTGGGTGACGGAGAGTCCCTGCCGGCGCCGCTGGAGGTCCGGCAGCTGACGGCCTGTGCTGCCTGGCAGAGCTTTCAGAGCGGCAGCAGAGACTGCTGCATGTTCCGCGTCCCGGTGACTGTCCGCAACTGTGGGGGTTTCTACGTTTACCTGCTGCAGCCCACACAGGGATGCATGGGATACTGCGCACAAGGTGGGTCAGTGCAGACTACATCATCTGAGATGGTTTAAAGTAGAAAACGAGCAGATCCGATTTTATCCAAGAAGATCGCCTTCTGGAAAGGTTCAGTCCAAATCTATAGCGTTTAATGCAGAATGCTTCTTTGCAGGTTTTGCTTTTCGTATTTCCTACAGCTGAAACAAGTTATTTCAGATTGTTTCATGTGAACTGCAGGAGGTTTGGAGAAGCAGAAATAGATTTTCTCCGCCGTTATCTCACCTACGCACTTCATCGAATGAGATCATTTTTGCACAAGGCTCATTATTGAATTAGAATGTGCAACATTTGACAAGTGAGTGAATGATTTACAAAAGGAGAGTCTTGTTCTGATCTCACAGTTGGTCTAAATGCTGCAAACACCCATGTACCTGCACGATGTCCAGGTTTCTGGGAAACATCAGGGCTGCAGGGGAAAAAGGCTGAACATAGTGGAGTATTTAGCAACTAAAGATACAGTTAAAGGAAGGTTTCTGCTGTAAATTCATCAAACACAAAAACCGTAACACCAGGCGATTATTGGCTGACACACTTGTCATAACACGTTGTGTCATTATAAACCCAGCGCTGCTGTAAAAACAACTTGTTTGTCTCCAAGTGCTTCAGACAAACATCAAATAATTAAAGATGAAATGATCATTATCACCCTCACCTTCATAGGTTGAATCTCCTGTGACGTTTTGTTTGTGAAACACACGAATCCACGAGAAAATGCTGCGATTTGTTTAACAGACAACATTTGAAGTTCCTGTTTTAACACTGAGAAATACGAGATTACAGATCCAGACACAAGTATCATTGCTACAGTTCACAGGTTTTTAACACGTCCTGCGAAAGGTGTGTGTAAATAATCTGATGGCAGGCAATACAAACTGAAACTTTGGGTATTTTTGATTAAAATGTCTGTGGTTTTATGAGATGCTTCAAAAGTTTGTTCTTACATTAAATATTACCTTAATATTAGTATTATTTTTGCTATTTAGGCTGCATGGTGGCGAGCTGTTGGGATAAGATCCCAGCGTTTGTTTAACTATTTCAGCAGAGGTCATACTTTTTAGGGGTGGGACTTTAAATCGATTACCGTATTTTCCGGACTATAAGTCGTACTTTTTTTCATAGTTTGGCTGGTCCTGCGACTTATATACCGAAGTATAGACTTTCACACGTTTGTCACTTTCACACCTAAAACCGCTAGATGGCGCTCTAGGCCTGTGTACCAATCAGCCGCCAGGCTTGGTAGTAATATTACCGTAATGCCGAACTTGTGAATGAAGATCACGCCTTGGCGCAACAGAGGGAGGTGTTGCTAATAACGTAGCAAAAGTGAACTGACCCCCGACTGGAAAACGTATTTAAAAATCAGGTAAACACCGGAAAGCTGTTACACACTCAGCGGAGATGCAAACTGGAGCGACGCCGAGATCCGGGTGCTTCTGGCGTTTTGAGCAGAAGCAGAAGTCGCCTGTTTGTTTACTAAGGGAACGTCCGTCTCACGTCTCATGTAACCCTACACGTGGACAGCGCGAAGACCGCCCCTTACCGCCAGTGAGTAATCTTTTGTTTAGGGATGTACCGATACCACCTTTTTCAAAACCGAGCCGATACCGATACTTAAATCTGAGTACTCGCCGATACCGAGTACCGATACTTCTACCACACAAAAAAATGCAACATATTGGAATACAGGTTTTATTTTTTCTTCTCTGCTTTTTACAACAAATAACTGAGTTAGATAAAAAATAAAATATATTAATAAAAATGATCACAAAACTAAAATATAAGGTGAAAAATAACCATTTTCTGTGATTTCACAGTGAAATTATTGCAGTTTTCCACATTTTAACCCAATAAAATGAACTATTTGGCACCATCTCCAGCTCTCAACCCACACTGTTCCTCTTTAGCTCAATAGCTCCCCCTAGTGTTCAATATAGGAAACTACAACAGAAATCACAAGTCGCAGACAGTGAAGCCACTGGTATCGGTTCCTGGTATCGGGTAACTTTAACCGATATCGGTATCGGGCCGATATCGGTATCGATATCGGTACTGATACTGGTATTGGCTACAAAAGTTTTGTTTAAAGCACATGATTGCGCAACATTACCGGCACAGTCTGAACCCTTATGAACGACGGGCTCCCAGATACCGGGTCAGCTTCACGGCAAATTGCCGGCATTGTTCTATGAAAACAGCTAATAATGTGAAATACCAGTTCTTTGCCTCGGATTTTGTAAAATAAAATTTCTTCCAAAAATGCGACTTATATGTGTTTTTTCTTCTTTATTGTGCATTTTCGGGCTGGTGCGACGTATACTCCGGAGCGACTTATAGTCTGGAAAATACGGTAATTGATTTGGAAAAAATAACGCATTTAAAAATGAATGCAGCTTGCATTCGAAGCAAGGCGCAACCGAAGCTGTGAAACCGGACGGTCTCTAGCCTTTAGATTTATTCCTGACCCTTCCTCGCCGTACGGTCCGATTCAGGATCCGACCCGTCCCGGATCCCACATTGAGAACGAGGCAGAAGTGTCTCGAGACAGCGGGTCAGTTTGAACGCAGCCCTGCAGACAGGAAATCTGTTATTATTATTATTTAAATGCTTTTTTTCCCCAGAAATTAAAGGAACTTGAGTTTACAATAATAAAGTTCAGGTCTATTATTTGATTCTGTCCCACTGAAATTATTTAAATTAAAAAAATGCTTTTTAGGGCAAATTTTCTTGTTAGTTTAAAATGCAATAAATGACAACGTCTGTAATTAATTTGATTACGTTTTTGAATGGAGTCCCGCCACCAGTTTTTTCCCTTTACATGGAGCTGATCCTTGATGCCATTCGTTAGCTGTGTCGGCCATCTTGAATGAACAGACTCAAACAGCTTTCTCCGACGTTTTGTTCTGCAGAGATGTCAGAGTCTTCACCCTCAGCGGTGCCGACCTGTGGTCCTGGTGAGGTGAGCGTCGATGGAACATGTGAAGGTAAAGACCTGCTGTCTGTCCTGTTAATGGACCACATTCGTCTCCACGTGTTAGGACAACAGGTCACGTTCAGGAATGCTTCTCTTAATGAGTTGAACATGTGTTCCTGTGTTTACTGGGCCTCATCGCCATGGCGACGCCCCTCATTATGATTTATGCCAAAGCACGTGCATGGAAAGAAAAGGCCTGATTACAGATGCTAAAAGTACTCATTCAGTACTACCGTACTAGAGTCCAAAGCCAACATTTCGGCCATTTTTCCGATTAGTGAAAACTTTGTGATTAAAGCAGCATGTGGAGCTTCCCTCATCTGCAGAACCTCGGCTGCTTTTATAAAGTTTGTTTTTTCTAGTTTTACCTTTCCAGTGTAGAGCATCACAGTGAGTGCAAAATGAGTCATGTTTTTTAAGTGAATCATGAACTTTGCAACAGGATAATTAATGTGAACTTATTGATATTTTGGCAAATTTTAATATCTGAGGTATTTAAAATAAGAATACATGAGCTTAAAAGGTAATTTATGTTATTTTTATAAAACATAAAAGTAGGGATGCACCGATATCGGTATCGGCCCGATACCGATACTGGTATTGGTTAAAGTTACCCGATACCAGGAACCGATACCAGTGGCTTCACTGTCTACGACTTGTGATTTCTGTTGTAGTTTCCTATATTGAACACTAGGGGGAGCTATTGAGCTAAAGAGGAACAGTGTGGGTTGAGAGCTGGAGATGGTGCCAAATAGTTCATTTTATTTGGTTAAAATGTGGGAAACTGCAATAATTTCACTGTGAAGTCACAGAAAATGGTTATTTTTCACCTTATATTTTAGTTTTGTGATCATTTTTATGAATATATTTTATTTTTTTTATCTAACTCAGTTATTTGTTGTAAAAAGCAGAGAAGAAAAAATAAAACCTGTATTCCAATTTGTTGCATTTTTTTGTGTGGTAGAAGTATCGGTACTCGGTATCGGCGAGTACTCGGATTTAAGTATCGGTATCTGATCGGTTTTGAAAAAAGTGGTATCGGTACATCCCTACATAAAAGTACATGTAGTGCTACCCCTGTGTTTCAATAGGGAGTCTGCATCCCTGAAAATAAACAGCACTGAGTGTAATTCAAAGACCACATTAAAGCCGGTTAACTCATTCTTCCTCATCAGCTAGCCAGCCTCCCGCTCCATCTGTGCCAGTGATCGTCTCAGAAGCAGCGGGTAACACCGTCTACCTGAAGTGCAGCTTTGAGAGCAGCTCCAGCGTTTCCTCTCTGGGTCACGTGGTGGCCTGGTCCCGCGCCTCACCTGACGGCAGGAAGGAGGAACTCAAACAGGAGACCACCGTCCACACCTCTGCTTTCATCGAGCTGGACGGCTTCAATCTCCGGCTGGGGGACAAGGTGCGAATCTGGGATTGTCTGTGGAAAAAATGTGCATTTCTTAACCCAAACATACAGATTCATCAGTGCAAATGTTATTAGTATTAGGAGAATAATTTAATAGGAAGTACTGATCAGATTTTCTGGTATTTTGGGCACATTGACTGCAAGAGCAAGCCAAATTCCAGTCATTTAAATCAAACAAACCAGAATCAGCATGAGGAAGTTTAAAAATAAGAACAGGTTTGAGGATTTGCTACTAGTGTGTGTGGGAGAATAAACAACTGAGGGAATAAAACAGGGAAATAAATCGTAAAATAAAATTTTAAAAATGAAAATTTCAACAAAACGTTAATGTTCCATAAACACTGAATCGTTGCTAGTCTAACAAATGATATAAACCACAACAAAATGTAAACATGGCAGATAAAAATAGTAGTTTAATGTATTTTTAGTCCTTAGCTTTCTGCATTAACTAAGCAGCCTAAGTTAGGCCGTGTTTTATGATTAAAAAATCAATATAAAACCCCAGAGCAGCTGTGGCTACAATGTAGCTCACTGCCCTCAGCGTGTGAATGTGTGGGTGCCCAGCTAACAGGGAACGTTCTAACAACTTTGGCTAACGTTATGTAAACGTTGTGTGAATGTTAGCTCACAACGTTGTAAAAGAAATGTTTTTAGGACGTTCTTTAAACATTACTGATGTTCTTGTAAAGTTTGCTAAAAACGTTTTTAGAAGAATGTTTTGGGAACGTCTTAATGACGTTTGGTCTGATTAACGAAAGTTCTCATAACGTTGACAGAAAACATTCTTAGAACAACGTTCTTGTAACATCTTTACAACGTTATTTCGGATTGATGAAAGTTCTTAAAATGTTGGACTACAACGTTCTTAGTACAAAGCTCTTATAACGTCTTAACCACGTTATTTGAGATTGATAAACGTTCTCATAATCTCAATAGAAAACTTTCTTAGAAAAATGTTCTGTGTCTATATATATATATATATATATATGACGTTTTTTGTGATTGAAGTAAGTTCTTCTAAGGATGACAGATAACATTCTTAGAACCACGTTCTCCTAACGTCTTTACAACATTATTTGGGATTGATGAACGTTCTCAAAAAGTTCTTAAAACATTGTGTATGAAACATGATTCAGCATGTTCGTAGAACCAATGATGCAGCCCAACTTTCAGATTTATTACAGTTATTAGCTTCGTAAATAACTCTAAGCAAACGTTATAGCAATGTTTTTTTAACCAATACCAAAACATTCCAACAACGTTAAAAAAAGTGGACATTTTTACGTTTTTACAACATTCAAAATACACATTCCCACAACGTTCTTGCAACATATTGTTGTTAGCTGGGTGAATGGCTGAATGTAGTGTAAAGCCCTTTGGGAGTCCTTGGACTTAGTAAAGACCCAATTATTTAAAACTGCTTTTAACTAAATCTTTTATGTTTTCTTGCTGGTGTTTAATCATTTTGATTTGTAATGATATTTTGTTTGTTTTATTGATTTTATTTGTTGTTTTTTGATCGTGTTTGATTCTGTTTTTTGTGAAGCACTTTGTGATTTTTGTCTGTGAAAGGTGCTATAGAAATAAACTTTACTTACTTACTAAAGTGATGTACTAGTACAAGACATTTACATTTAATAGCTAACTTTAGCATTGTGTGCGATTTCAGAGTCGCCTCATATTAGCTAGCAGGTACATGAAAATTAGCCTTTATGGCTAAGTGTGGCCGTGATGGACAATATGACACTTTTTAAATACACAAACAAGCAAATAACTGGTATTATTGTGACAAAAGGTTAATAACATCTTTAAGCTAACTTTAAGTTTAAACTATTTTTTCCATCAGCTAAGCATGTTAGCTTCAGCTAACAGCTATCTCATCTTTAGCTAGTCCTACAAAAGCTAGCTAGTCTGTCTGTAGTCCAGACTTGTTTTAAATATTTTTAGTATAACAGCATGCTAATATTCTTTTCTAAAGTAGTGATAGCTGTTGTTAGTAGTGTTTTTTGAAAAATTAGATAACTTTTTCTTTTAAATATTCCTAAACTGGGATTATTTTTGGACTAAAAACACAACATTAGCCGCTAGTGCTAATTTATCCTAATCTTCTGACTTGTTCAAAGGTTAATGTTATCTCAAAGATTACAAATCTGCTACAAATTATGTGTGATAATGTATTGATAACAGTTTAAGGATGTTTCTCACAGAAGACATTTGTATAAAGTAATTTTTTTAATGGTGATGTTTCTTATTTATTTCAGATTTTTTGCTCCAGCTCCAGTTTCTTCTTGGAATCGCCTGATGTCCGGAGCGCCTCAGTGGAGAGCCTGGAGTTTTTTGCTGGAATTAAGGTATAAAACTTTTTATATTTGTGTATGTTGTGTTTCTGGATGCACCGTATGTGTTTAACCATCCAGTATGGAGTTGTAGTAAAGTTAGACTCTATTTATTTTTAGTTGATGAGAGAATGAAATGAATGCTATAGTTGTGTTTGTTGGCTGATAAAGAATATTTTGCAGAATGCTGTCTGCTCCTCTTTTTAAAAACGTGTTGTGCAGTTCAAACCAGAAGTGAGCGTTGTGCCTGAAGATGGGGAACAGTTCGAGCTGGTGGTTGAGAGCTCAGTTCCTGTCCCGTGTCCAGACGGCTCTTTCTCCTCTGCAGAAACATGCGTTTTATCCCTGCAGCTCAGCACGAGCAGTCAAGGTGAGGACAAGCAATTATAGCAACAGGTAGTCCGGTTTTACAGTAAAATGTAATAAGATAAGCAGAGGTATACTCTGAATAGGGCTGAATTCCATTTAGAGAAAGTTCTGCTTGTTTTAAACCAGCAGGTGCAGAATGGAATGCATTTATTGGTAACATACCTGAGCTCGTCTCACCTTTTCAGGTCTAAGTTACTGATGTGAAGTTGGTCTGACTCTGTTTTTGTTGTTGGATTGTATTTCAGCCTGTCCAAAGTTAAAGATACAATTAAATAATGTTTTAAAATCAAACATTTACAGGTTAACGAAGAATTTGAACAGACTTGTATTTTCAGTGCCTGGTTTGGTTCACCTAGTCAGCCCAAATAAAGTACAAATATTATGTGGAAAGTGCAATAAAATTTAACTTAGTAGCTATAATTTACTATAAATCTACTGTAATTAGCATGCTAATTAGTTAGCTGTGGCCCTTCCTCTTTGAATCTAAAGCTGATAGAACAGTGAATAAACAGAGTATCCAGCATAACAAGAGAAATATTCACAATTTTCTGTATTATTACATTAAAATGTCTCTAAACAAAACTCCCATAGCATTGTTAAACAAATCAGAGTTTCAGTGCATGAAATTATTCAAACATATGTTCAGTAGGACAGCTGCTGGTCACTCGTAATATTTACAAACTGTAACTTTAAGTGTCTGAACAAATTCCCTTTTTTAACAGAGTTTCTACTTTATACAGTATACATAAATAATATAAATATTAAAAGATGTTTTAAGTCAAATATTTTGAGTACGGTAATTATGAAATTGTTAATTAAGTTAGCGTCTGTGATTATTTTAGTAAATTTAGACAGGAGCGTAATTATAATTTATCTGTTTAGAAGATGAATGATTTATTCAAAATTTTTTATTTGTAAATGGGGCAGATTATGGGGCTAGATCCGGCCCTGTTTTAAAGTGTTTATTCAAGTCTTTATAAATGTTCTGTTAGTAGGGTATATGCTCAGCAAAGTGACACTTTGTGAGTTTGAACAAAGATTTGACTTCTAGGTCTCATGAGAAACCTGCTGTTTGCGTTCTGTATGTTTACTCTTATTGTTTTTAAAGAATCAAACTGAACTTCTCTCCTGTTGCAGACGAGGGTTTGTTGGGTGCAGACCTGGTTTTGTCCTCCTGTGAGGTGGATCTGTCCCAGGACTCCTGCAGGGACGGGGTCTGCGGCCAGGCTCTGATCCACTTCAGCCCCGTCACGGACTTCATCAGAGACGGGGACAGAACCAGTCACGTCTCAGCCAAACCCGTCGTCACACACAACTTTCTGTGGAATGGATATTCACCAGAACCGGTTCAGGTACATTAATCAGCTGTACAGTCAGCATATATTTCTATTTTCTCTTCAGATCTTTCATTTTAAATCCTCTTTTTCGTTATCAGACAGCTAATTTTGTGCAGCCATGTTTTTATTCCGATTTGTTTAAGGAGGAATAAAACAGACCTCTTATTTTCAGATCAAGGTTAAAGATGCTTCCTCAGCTTATTGCTACGCATTCACTGATCCCCACATCATCACTTTTGATGGCAGGTACCTTATTTTTTTGTAATTATGAAAATCAATACAGTAGAGTGTAATCTGCATGGCTCCTTTGGAGTAACGGTCAAGTTATTTTGTAGTAAATAGTAACGACCTGGATCTTGAAAGTGAAAACGCTTTTCTCTGTCCGCTCAGGTTCTATGAAAACGATCAAATAGGAACCTTCGTTCTCTATAAGAGCAGCTTCTGGCCGTTTGAAGTTCACGTTCGGCAGTGGGAATGTGGCAGCGTGGTGCACGCCGCCTCCTGCGTGTGCGGCTTTGTTGCGAGAAACGGTGACGACATCATCACTTTTGACATGTGCAACGGGGAGATGGGTGAAACCGAGCCCCGGCTGTCGGTGAAGAACGGGCACTCGGGCGAGAGCGGCGTCAGGATCACGGAGTCCTACCAGGGTCGTAAAGTCACCGTGAGCGAAGACGACTCCGATATATTAACAGAATAATATCTATATAATGTAAAACTACAATAATAGTAGCGGTTTCCACATTTTAATCACATTTTTTGTTGTTGTTTCTTAGTTTTTTGTTCTAATTCACACTTAAGATTTTAAATCTGAGCGTTTTAAATCTAAATGTGTAATGTGATTACATTCACCTCTTTGTAGATAACTTTCCCCTTCGGAGCGTCCGTTCGTGCTGATGTGTCCGACTGG
The DNA here is from genome assembly GCA_006937965.1 of Callopanchax toddi. Taxonomy (NCBI): domain Eukaryota; kingdom Metazoa; phylum Chordata; class Actinopteri; order Cyprinodontiformes; family Nothobranchiidae; genus Callopanchax; species Callopanchax toddi. Next base: position 407,128 of record SSNR01000172.1, on the reverse strand, counting down.
GGGATGAGTCTGACCCTGAGGGCTCCCAGTTCAGACCTAAACCACACCCAGGGTCTGTGTGGGACCTACGACGGGCAGCCAGACAACGACCTCCACTCAGCAGGGGGCGCTAGACTGGAGGAGCTGCAGTCTTTTGTCTCTGAATGGAGGTTGGTGCTTTTTTTAGGTGGACAGATCTGATAGTTGTGGTTGCACTAAACACACTAAACACAACGTGAAACCGAAGTTCTTAGTTCTGTGAGTTGATTAAGTTTAATTTGTTCTTTTTTATCAGGAGATTCTGAGATTCCAGTTGTTTTAACGTAAATACCAGTTTAAAAAAAACAAATTTTATCATTATTAAACTTCATATAAAGAGAAGCAAAACATTCCTAAACACAAGCTTTTATCATCTTTTGAGAAACTGACATTTAAAACTGGACTGCTCTCTGGTTTTTTCTGCTACTGCTGCAACATTGAACCAGTAGAATCCAACTGTGTCCTGTGTTGTAAATTCAATAAAGTTGAGAAAAAAAAGTAGAATCCAACAGCCGGCACGCAAAGCATCCTGGGATAGCCTTGGCCAGCGAGGATACACCAGACCCATCCTCGAAATTGGGGTGGAACGAGGACGCATGGATGAGTATCCTTTGAATTCGGACAGCACTCGTCTCGGCGCTGTGACGTCATCGGCCTCGAAATGCGTCCTCACAAACATCCTACCGCTGAATTCGACACAGCCTTTGTCTTAGGATGCCCCCTACAGTGCAGACAGTGGGAGACAAAAACAACATCTGTGTTAGACAACGTCTCCCATCCCATGATGCTGTTGGAGAACTGGAGAGCTCCTTCAGCGACAGGCTGCTGCATCCTGATGCAGGAAGGAGCGTTATCGTAGATCCTTCCTCCAGCAGCTGTTAGACTGTAGAACCATCACTGCTCCCAACAAACTGCTTAAGTGTTTACATCCTGCTGGATTTGCACAGTTTTTTTATGCACATCCCTCATAACAGTAACCGTATTCAGTCTGATAGTTCTGTGACTTTATCTAGTAATGACTTTTGATGATTGTACATTGTTTTACTAGTATCTATGCTAGTATTATTACTAGGGCTGTCAAAATTAGCACGTTATTGATGCGTTAACGCAAAGCCCCGTATAACGGCGTTATTTATTTTAACACGCGATTAACGCGCAGGCTTCCGTAGTTTTGATTTGCAGACGTATGAACACACAGGTCTAGCGATGCATGCAGCTGCTGCAGAGCCCTCCTCCCCGTCGGATAAACTAGAGAGTTTTCAGCGGAGACGCCACAGTCCTACATCCTGTAGACTTTCAACAGCATCGCCAGTGACGGACTGGCAACCGGGAGATCTCCTGGTCTCCTCGCCGCTAAACCTGACCCGCTCCGTGATCATACCGACAATCAGGACGTTTCTAATAAATAAACAATTCGTCATGGCTTTTAAGCGTCCGCGTTATTAAAAGCTGCTAAAACGCAGCAAAGCTGAGTCACAAAGACACCCTCTTCTCTCTGTGTGTCAGAGTCTGTCAGCGCTGCAGAGTGCAGACATGACCCCCCTTCCTTCCCCCTCGCCGGCCGGCCGTCTCAGAGGAGAGCAGAAAAGAGAGACCTAAAAAGAACTAACAACCAATTTCATAAAACTAAAGTTTTAAGTTGTAACAAAGGATATTGCAATGTTAGAATATGGTCAAATACATACAAAAATACATGATATTAATATAGATATCCTTGTTTTATATTATTTTAATTAACCAGGTAAAATTAATTGAGATTAAGAACATTTGTTGAGCATTCTGAAAAGCATTAGGTTTTGCAAATGACTCTAATAGTCTGTCAGGAAAAGTCCAGCTTTAGACATTTTGGGGTTTATTAGGATGATGAAAAGGTCCTAGTGTGATGAGTAGAACTGATTCTATAGGAGAGAAATCATCTGATATGAAGGCTGATTCAACCTGTCAGTCAGGATGGACGATACAGCTGATTTCTTGTATCACATCTTAGCAAGTGAAGTAACTGGTAAACAGCCTGTATTTAAATTAAAAGAACATTTGAAATAAGAAAAAAGTAATTTAGGTCAGTTGAGAACATCTTAAAAATTTGCGATTAATCGCGAGTTAACTCTGGACGCTCGTGCGATTAATCGCGATTAAAAAATTGTATCGATTGACAGCCCTAATTATTACATATTTTTTGTGCCATGACTTTTTTTGCTTTTAGTTTTATCTTTTTCATTTATCTTTTTGTTCTTGTGTGAACTTGTTTTTTCTCTACTTACCTGTAACTGCTGCTGGAGAACCTGTATTTCCCCACTGAGGGACGATAAAGGGCTTTTCTATTCTATTCATTTAAAAAAGAAAAATTGAAACGAGAACATTTTTTGTAGGAAAAGATCTGTAAAGAGACCTAAAAGAATTCTGTTTGTTTTAATAAAAGAAAAGCATCAAACTCCCTGGATTTGATGGACCAGTTGTTTTCATAAACTTAAGCTACGAGTCGCTCTTTGTTCAGTGATGTTTGCTAAGTTCAGTCAAGTAATATAACTGGTGCTCATACTTTAGTAAAAATCAGTGGTTCTAAAGGAAATGAAATTAAAGGAAAAACCCTGGAGAGTAAAAGATAAATATTTTCTGACGTACTTTTACTTTTCCATGTAAAGGTTTTTATTTATTTATCTTATTGGGTAGGCCTCACATGAACCTTTTTGCATGAACCGTCTGTGCCAAAGGGACAGAATTCATCCACTGACGGCTGCAGATGGCCGACAGACCCATATTGCTATTGCAGCTCATGCAAGATCTTACAATATTGCATGAGATCACACTTAACATTAAAGATTTTGGTGTTAGAGGCGGTTGGTGACATACTGGTACATTCATTAAAGGCATTCCAGGTCTTTTATTTATTACGTTTTTCCTATTTTAGAGAGTTTTGACAGTAGTGAAAAGTATTTTGTTAATCTTTTGGTCTTGTTGTTGACGTTATGTTGTATAATAAGGAGAAAACAAATTGCTTTATATTATTATATAGGCGGAAAGTTCATGTTCTTCTGTTTGTGTCAGACTTCCTCCAGGGAGCAGTCTGTTTGAGGCCGTACCATCCGATGTGAGCTCACCAAAAACCCGCGACTACTGCACCTGTCCGTTAGATCTTCGTGTCTCGTCTCCCAGAACCCGATCTCGGCACGCTTCCTCCTCCAGCTCCACCTGCTCCAGTCACAGAGTCGTCGGTTTTCCCAGTTTCATCCCCACTCTGGATGTCACCGCTGACTACATCATCTCTGTGGAGCCACCCAAAACAAATCAAAGACAGCAAATTACTTCAGGCGGTTCTGGCAAAAACTCCCAGGGTAGAAGAAGTCCCAGTCCAGGCTCTTCCACGAGCACATCATCCTCAGCTCGGCACCGTCGGCGTAGAAACGAGCGCCAGACGCATCGGTTCACACCTAAACCCCCAAACCAGAGTCTGAGCCAGTCTGACCTGGACTCCTACTTTTTCCCAGAGGACCACGAAGCAGGAGCTCACACGGAGGTTTCCCCAACGTGGCCCACACCTTCAGGCCTGACCCAGCAGCAGGCCCAGGCCCAGTGCCAGCAGACTGTGGCCAACTCCAGCATAGCTGTGGGCTGCAGGCTGCTCCTGCAGGGGCCGGTAATCAGCCGAGCTGTAGATATGTGTGTTAGTGACCTGCAGCTGAAGGATGAGCCGTCATGGCTGAGTGCAACGTTACCTCTGCTGGAGAACGAGTGTGAGAGGAGGCTGGTGGAGGAGAGCAGGACAGGGAAGGAATACCGGGACGTTCTGGACATCCTCAGGTGTCCACATCTCTGCAACGGGAATGGCCAGTGCTCCGAGTGGGGTTGTGTCTGCTTCCCAGGATTTGGGTCCTATGACTGCAGCGTACTGACCGGTAAAACACAAAGCATTCACAATGCTAATCAGAAAAATGTATTTAATGTTTAAAAACTTTGGTTTTTAAACGGTTCTCAGTAGTATTGTGCTGTCTTACACCCATACCATAATAGTACTTTTACATCTCTACAGAACGGGGTCATATAGATAGGACTTTGGGGTAGGGATGCACCGATACCGATACCAGTATCGGTTAAAGTTACCCGATACCAGGAACCGATACCAGTGGCTTCACTGTCTGTGACTTGTGATTTCTGTTGTAGTTTCCTATATTGAACACTAGGGGGAGCTATTGAGCTAAAGAGGAACAGTGTGGGTTGAGAGCTGGAGATGGTGCCAAATAGTTCATTTGATTTGGTTAAAATGTGGAAAACTGCAACAATTTCACTGTGAAATCACAGAAAATGGTTATTTTTCACCTTATATTTTAGTTTTGTGATCATTTTTATTAATATATTTTATTTTTTATCTGACTCAGTTATTTGTTGTAAAAAGCAGAGAAGAAAAAATAAAACCTGTATTCCAATTTGTTGCATTTTTTTGTGTGGTAGAAGTATCGGTACTCGGTATCGGCGAGTACTCAGATTTAAGTATCGGATCGGTTTTGAAAAAAGTGGTATCGGAACATCCCTAGTTTGGGGGATTTGGTCTGAATTGTGGTCTTTGACAGTCCCTTTGTGTTGTGAAGACCAGATCCCAGAGATCACCAAACTGCAGAAGGACGGTTTGTGTAACGTCCAGCAGGGAGACTGCTCCACCATCCAGGTCTTTGGTCTCGGCTTCACGGACTCTAGTGCACTCAAGTGTGAGTTTGTTAAAGAAAAGGTACTTTTTTTTCCTCACGTTCTCTGTTTTTTGTTTTTTTTTAGTAAATCAAAACATACGTGATGTGACTTTTTTGCTGCAAAAGCAAGAAAATATCCTAGTAGCCTCAGATGTCAGCAGCCAGGACGTTTCAGATTAAACCTGATCCTGTTGCTCTTCCCTATTATGTGTATGTTTATCTATTATATTTACATTTGTAATGTGATGAGTTTAGGGATATCCTGTGGTTAAAAGAAACAAATGTTTCTGCAAATGAAAAAAAAGAGTTCCCTCAAAAAGTAAAGGGTTAAACAAAACAAAAAGCACAAATCAGGAAGAGGGAAAGTAAAGTTTGTTGTATTTTACTGGGAATATTAGTCACATTTTCTAAGTTATTATACTTAACGTCTGATTTCACCTTTTTTACTTTGAGTTTTTACTTTTCTTTTATCAATAAGTACTCGATCCATGTTAGCGTTGGTGTTTTTTTTAAACTATAATCTGACATCGGTATATTTATCTCTACATCATCTCTAAATGTTACTGTTCTGTTTGATCTGTTCCTCTGTTACTTTGTGTCTCTTATTATGGACCTCCTGCCTCCATATCTAATCTCTTGTGGAGTTCGAGGATGGTGACTGGGTTCTGGACGCTCCTCGGTTTGTCTCGGTCACCTTTCTGAATGAAACCGCTCTGGAGTGCCAGCTCCCCCTGAAGGATGGCCGGGTTCCTGCAGGCGCAGATCTGGGAGCAGCGCTGGCTCGCTGGCAGATCAAAGTTAGTCATGTCTCGAGACATTTATGCAAAGTCTATCCTTAACTGACCCTTTGTTTCCCTTGAACCCTCAGGCTTCATTCTAATTTACTATACTCGAGTCTTTAGTGGACAAAAACGTCCACTCGTAAAAGTGGCTATGAAAAATGTATACATTAATATTTTTTTTGCTTTTTTTTCATAGATCGATAGATAGAATATCACAGAATGGATGAATATTTTTTGCAGAGGTGACAGGATCAAAAACTGTGGTTTGCATTGAAGTCAATGGGACGTTTTTGTCCTGGAGAGGCACAAGAGGGAGGGACGTTTTAAATCTGTTGCTACAAAAAACTAATAAAGCATAACATGTGATATTTTATCACATTCTTGACATATCCAAGGCTGATTTAGAAAAGTCACCCAGAATATGTTTTATGTAAAATATCTCCTCTTGTCTGCTTTTTTCATGAAAAAATGAGCATCACACAATCAAGCTGGCATATAAAGGGTTAAAATTTAGATAATTATTCAATATTTGATTGTTTTGATCAGAACTGAAGTTGTTCACAAGATTTAAGCCCAAAAAGCAGAAAAAATATTAATCTAGACCATTTTAAAGCAGTTTTATAAGGGGACATTTTTGTCCGGGAGGGTAGTAAATTTTAAATCTGTCGCTACGCAAAAACTATAAATGCAAAAAATTCAAAATTTTAGATATTTTATGACATCACCATGACTGATTTGTAATAAATTCCCCGGGCACAAAAAATTATTTTTGTGTTTTTTTCATAAATTACATCAATGACTGAGTATTCAAACTGGCATTTCAAGAGTTAAAATTAGGGATGTACCGATACCACTTTTTTCAAAACCGATCCAATACCGATACTTAAATCTGAGTACTCGCCGATACCGAGTACCGATACTTCTACCACACCAAAAAATGCAACAAATTGGAATACAGGTTTTATTTTTTCTTCTCTGCTTTTTACAACAAATAACTGAGTTAGATAAAAAAAAAAATATTAATAAAAATGATCACAAAACTAAAATATAAGGTGAAAAATAACCATTTTCTGTGATTTCACAGTGAAATTATTGCAGTTTTCCACATTTTAACCAAATAAAATGAACTATTTGGCACCATCTCCAGCTCTCAACCCACACTGTTCCTCTTTAGCTCAATAGCTCCCCTAGTGTTCAATATAGGAAACTACAACAGAAATCACAAGTCACAGACAGTGAAGCCACTGGTATCTGGTAACTTTAACCTATACCGGTATCAGTATCAGGCCAATACGATACTGGTATCGGTATCGGGCCAATACCGATACTGGTATCGGTATCGGGCCAATACCGATACTGGTATCAGTATCGGTACATCCCTAGTTAAAATCCTCAAACTGATTGCAGTTTGTATATGTTTGAGCAGGGCTGAAGCTGTTTAACAGATCTTTAAAAAAAAGCAAAAAAAAATGAACGTATACATTTTTTATAGCCACTTTTACGAGCGGACGTTTTTATCCACTAAAGACTCAAGAGTGTGGGGTTTTTTTTCATAGCGTTCCCTTGATCTATTTTCAAAATTCCAAACTGAATTTCAAAGTTTGTCAAGAGAGGGGTTTTGCGACAAAAATTTGTACCATTTGCACAAACGGTGTTAAAATGGCGTGCAGACGAACAGGGAAAAACTGCACAAACAGACAAAAATGTCCTCAATGAAGCCTGAGGGTTAACCTCCTAAACATGTTTCAATGTGTCACAGAGGAGAGACATTTAAAAACATCTCCATACCTTAAATAAAAACCGTCTGTGTGTGATAAAAAAGTTCTGTTGGTTCTGAAAGCTTTCCCCGGTGAGCCACAGTAATCGAGCTTCTGCTGATGGCAGGTTTCAAACGACGGCTACAGCTTCAGCAACGCCAAGATCCTGACCGTGTACGACGGAGCCTGTCAGACCTGCAGCCTCGGCTCAGACGTGGCCTGCAGCCTGAAGGTGAGGCCGGCCTCGTAATCCTTCATCCTTTAACCGTGACACCAACCGCTGCTCAATCCTCAAACCTCCTCAGGTTAAAAGCTCTGCTGTCTGCGGTGGCTGTTTTTTACTCACACGTTGCAGAACTTGGTTGAAGTTTTGGACATCAAACAGAAATATTATTTAATGGGTTTGAAGCCTTCAGGTGTGTAATCAGAATGTTGTTGTGGAGCTAAAAATGACGATTCTGCATCGTGGGGATTTGTTTTCTGTCTCATATGATCGACACCTAATGCATCTAAATGTCTGAAGGTGATAATATTATTTATCATTTGTAGAATTTGAAGTTAGTTATTTGATCTAATGTGTGTTTTGTTCTCATAAAAGTCTATTAAATTAATTTAAAAAATCAGTCAAGAAAATGTAAATGTTAAGTGTTTCCTATCATAAAAGAATAAAATATCTGAATATTTTTAATATGGTTGCTGATGATTTGAAGTTCTAATTGAATTAATTTGAAAACTTCACCAGATTTCTTATAAAAATGTTTGATAGAGGCAGATGTTTCAAGACATTTTTATTTTTAGCAGATTAAACTTTTATAAATGATGAAGATGAAACTAGAGATTTTTTCCTCCTGTCCTCCAGGAGAAAACCTGCAGCATCGATGGTTTGTGTCACAGAGAAGGAGAGTCCAGTCCCACCAGTCCTTGTCTCACATGTCGTCCAGATGTATCAAAACACACATGGACCACAGCTGAGAGTAGGTACACAAACATATGAGCACAAACGAGAACACGGCATAACGTAAAAGTAGGATTTATTCAATCAAAATAACATCAGATCCAATTTTTATCACATCTTTGTCTGCTTTTTTTCATTATGTGGGGCTTTAAGGATTAAAATATTGTGTAAGATGATAATAATGTAAAAAATATTAGTAATTTTAATAATATTTTATATTTACTTATATTTAGAGAGGATGGTACCCCTTGAGATGACCCATCTTGTTTTCAAGGGGGTCCTCTTTCAAAGCAACGAAACAGTATAAGATGGCAAAATATAAGTGTTTAGAAAATATATATATATATATATATATATATATATATATATATATATATATCAGAGAAGCTAAATAGATACATGAATCATAATAACCACATCTGAGTCAACTAAAAATGAAACATTTAAATAATACTAATAATTGGGATGATTTTAGCCCATTTTTGGGGGTGCACCCCTAAATTGAATCATAGCACCCCTAAAAGTTGAGATTTTAACTTTTTATTTATTTTTTTTACTTCATGTTCTTGTTAAAACCCTAGTAAATATAAAAAAACCCATACAGTAAGTGGTTGAAACGTTATATTTTAACATCTAAAATACAGCAAACCTCCCCCGCCTGGGAAATGGTTTGTTCCGTTCCCAGACTCGCTGCGCTGCAGGAGGAGACATGTGAGCCGGTAGCGATTCACGCCGCTGTCCGGTTCGGTTCCAGATGTGAACTCTCCAGGCTGAACTGGCACCTCGGTGACCAGATGTCCCGTTTTGTGAAGGTTTGGCCCACATTTACCTTAAAGGTGTGGTTTTCTGGGTTATTTTATAGTTTTGCATTGTTCTCTAGTGTAATTCAATGCTATCTGTGTAATTTTTATAAAGAAAGAAGCCTTGATGCTCATAATATAAGCTTTAGAAGTTTGCTATTCTGAAGCTGAGTTTGCAACAGCAGGATTCTCATTAGTATTAATGATATGCACAGCACTCGCCTCTGATTGGCTGATTTTCTCCTGAAAAAAGCTCAGCCAGCCTCGAGCAAACAGCCATTCGCTCCCCGCATGCGGGCTGCTGTCCACACCGAACTCCGAGTCCGCCTTCTGTACCGAGGCTCGACACGCGGGCTGAGTCTTCCCACGCCCCGCATTAGTCCTTCGGCCAAAAGTCAGCTGTGTTTTCCACCAACGAGAAGCGAAACTGAAACTCGACGTTCGCCTCACTCAGATGCCGGCCGCTGTCTGCTCACCTCACGCACACACTGCTCAGTTTGTGTGTCTTAACCAAAATACCTTAGAATAAGTTCTAATTTTGCCAAGATTAGTCAGAATATATTACAAAGTTAGCCAATAGCTGCACCTACAGAATTTATTAACTTCCATGCAGAAAAAAAAAGTAAATTAATAAAGACAGCTCCGGGATGTGAACTCAGAACCTCCAGATTTGAAGACAGTGTCACAATGCTGCTACGCCACACACAGCTGTATGCTTTGTTTCTATATAGATGAACATTAAGTATCAGTTCTGTTTCGTGAGGTTTAATCTCTGCAGATAACACAAGCCCGTCTGCGTTCCGCCATGTTGAATTGTGGAAAAAAAAAGCTAACAGTTGGGCGCATAGATATTTGGGCGAACCGAAAGGCGTTACCATCTCAGCGAATACACGTTGTGACGTCAAACCGTGCACAAATGCAGATCCGCGTTTTTAAGTTTCATTTCTTACAGATTCTGTTTTTTTTAAATAACCGGGGAACAGAGAGTCTTCATGTTTGGCCGACATGACAGGCTCAGGGGGAACTATTAGAAACTATGAAGACCTGAAAAACATGGATTCTGACTAAACCACCCCTTTAACTTTCACCTGGCTTTAACACCAAGCGCTTCCTCTTTGGAGCGTTTCTGCTCTCCGTAATGATTTGTGCTGTAAAAAATAGTTCAAACGGTTTTTGAAATCAGAGAAGTTTCTCTTTCAGGTTAGTATATTATTATGATTATTTCTACTCCACGGTTACATTGGACCCCAGGAGAAGAAATGAGTTACAGAGGACAAAAAGCAGGTTGAGGACTAACTGGATCTGTGGAGCAGTGCTAAACGGTCAGACTCTCACATGGGAGGAGTGGGTTCAAAGCCCAGCCTGGGCAGGAGATAACATTATTATTTTTCCTTAAGAAGATAAATAATTGATTAAATATTAATATTAATTCTTTATTTATTCAAATCCATTCCACTTTTGCTATGGCTCAGCATTTACATAAACTAAAAATCTGATTTGAAATTGTGTTAAAATTTGAAAAACAGTGAAATTTAACTCACCTGGCTGGGCAGCTCTCTGGGTGCTGAGCACCCCTAAAGCTCTAATCCTAGATTAAAATAATGATTTAAAAAATACATTGTTTGTGCTACACTCAGAGTAAAATAAATAAATAAATAAAAATGTTAATGTAAACGTATAATTGACATGTCCCAGAATTGTTTAATGTTTGTGCTTTTTTTCAGCTACGTTCAGTTCATGCTTCAATCAGATGGATGGACTAAAATGTGTAAAAGTGTTTGACCTGTTAAAGTCAGCGTCTCACTGGGATGGAGCTGGTTTTAACACAAAATGATGATAAATCATTAGAAAATAGCCAAGACTTACATGGTCACGTAGGGCTTATGATGTGACCTAATCACAACATCTGCTCGTTTGTGTGAATGTTGTGCCTTTGAGTCGTAAAAGGTCTTAAAATTTGTTCAGTTTTTAGTCTCCAGCTCCTCCCGAGGTTATCAGGAACTGCAGACATCCTTGAAAACTGCGACTATTTTGAGATGAAACTTGTGTAAAATGTATTCCAGGCTCCAGCAACACAAGACTTGAGACTCGTGTTAGAAAAGTAAGAACTGTTTTGAGACATTTTGGAAACTCCTTCACAATTTGTCACCATCAGCTGCAAATAGTGGCCTCAGGTTTTGAGCTTAAAAGAAAAATGCACAAACAATTCTGCAGTTTAAAGCTGTAAATGAATTTTTGTTAAATAAATCCTCCTGGGAAATTAAAGTTAGTGTGAAGAATATCAGGGTATCCGCGGGTCCTTAAAAAGCATTAGAGATGGCTTAAGGGCTGGGCTAGAGTTTATTGGTGCTGATAAAGAAAGTGTTTCTAAGTCAAAGTGGGATTTAAATTGATTCCAAATTCTCAATGATGTTTTAACTAGTACGTGTTTTGTAAAACCGCAGGGGGAATTCTTAGTAGGAATGTGAGCCAAAGCCAAAAGAGAGGCCGGTTGAACTATGGGTCAGACCTATTTTTAAGGTGGTCACATCCCCTTTCCCATCCCGTGAATGTAAGGTCTTAAATTTGATCAAAGTTGCCTTAAAACAGGTCTTAAAAAGTCTTAAATTTGGCTTCCTTGAACCTGCAGAAACCCTGGAATAAGGAACTAGGATTGAGACTTTAGTTTTGTACTTGTAACTCAAGTTTTGTACTTTAAACTTTTAGTTTTGTAACTTGAGTTACAAGTACAAAACTAAAGTCTCAATCCTAGTTCCATAGAAGAAGTGATCTGACTTCATAAAAAGAAGCTGGTGTGTTTAACTAGTTCTGGTCGTGTTTTTACCTTTCAGTAATAAAAAGCACAGCTAATCCTTGTGAGACCTGCTGGGGCTGCAGCACCTCGTTCTGAGGACGTGTCAGCACCTCGTTCTGAGGACGTGTCAGCACCTCGTTCTGAGGACGTGTCAGCACCTCGTTCTGAGGACGTGTCAGCATCTCGTTCTGAGGACGTGTCAGCATCTCGTTCTGAGGACGTGTCAGCACCTCGTTCTGAGGACGTGTCAGCATCTCGTTCTGAGGACGTGTCAGCACCTCGTTCTGAGGACGTGTCAGCACCTCGTTCTGAGGACGTGTCAGCACCTCGTTCTGAGGACGTGTCAGCACCTCGTTCTGAGGACGTGTCAGCACCTCTGAGGACGTGTCAGCACCTCGTTCTGAGGACGTGTCAGCATCTCGTTCTGAGGACGTGTCAGCACCTCGTTCTGAGGACGTGTCAGCACCTCGTTCTGAGGACGTGTCAGCACCTCGTTCTGAGGACGTGTCAGCACCTCGTTCTGAGGACGTGTCAGCACCTCGTTCTGAGGACGTGTCAGCCCCTCGTTCGGAGGATGTGGCAGCACCTCGTTCTCAGGACGTCGCAGCGTCTCGGAGGCCGAGCCTGCATCTCGT
>SSNR01000172.1:377737-391420 GCA_006937965.1 Callopanchax toddi | reverse complement strand
GTTGGTTCTGCTGGCTTCACCCTCCAAACAGCTGAATCATGGCCATCCCCACTGATCTGACAGTCAGACACCTCAGTTGCTACTTCCTGTATTTCTGTTTCTTCTGGCTTCCTGTTTTTGTCTGTGCATCCAGGTGGTTTATTACAAAAAGTGCGTCCACTCTTTGCTGCTATTTATTTTCCTTCCTCCAGGTGTTCGTTCAGACCTGTGAATGTCTGAATGGAGCTTCATGCATCACTGATGTAAACTCCCCTGCTGGCAGTGGAGCATATGTGTGTGTGTGCGTGGAAGGGTTTACTGGAGAGAGGTGTGAGGCGGACGTAGACGACTGCAAACCGAACCCCTGCAGGCTGGGCCGCTGCATCGACAGACCAAACTCCTTCACCTGCATCTGCCCACCTGGAATGACAGGTACCGCCGCCTGTACCCACACAGCCGCTCAGAGGGAAATTCTGATTCATTTCAACACATTGTGGACGATGTCTTGTTCATTTTGTTATCTTTTCTGCATCTTTTTACATCCATAAATTGCTTTTCTAAATTAAATTCTTGCAGTTTTTCACACATTGCTCAAAAATGATCATAAAACCTTGAAAGGACACTGAGCAACTCACACCCAACATTACAATAATTTCAATCAATGCTTTAACGGCATATTTTAGTGGTGGTCTAGCAGTTCTTTATCTACAGTAGAGGTCACATTTCCCTAAAATGTGCCTTTGTTGGCTTTTCTTTAATAGTAAAGTGTTTTAAACTTGCTGCTGTTGTCAGGACGCACCTGTAGAGAAGATGTCGATGAGTGCGTCTCCCAGCCCTGCTTCCCCACAGTGAGCTGCAACAACACTCTGGGCTCGTTTTACTGTGGATCGTGTCCTCTGGGATACAGAGGTGACGGGAAAACCTGCAACCGTAAGTCCTGCATGAAGTCAGAAGTTAGTTTCACGTCTTAAATAATTTACGATGATTTATCTTCAGAAGAAGCAGTGACTTCAGCATTTTCATTTATGCATTTAACAGAAGAGCATAGCTAAGTGTTATTATCCTCTTTTTGTTTCCAAGGTAACGCAGACTCCTCACCAGCGAGGGTACCGCAGGTTTCACCGAGACCCAAACCATCGGGTCCGTCGCCGTGTAGCAGGGCGCCGTGCTACCCCGGGGTCCAGTGCTTTGAGAGCGTCCACGTCTTGGCAGGTTTTGCCTGTGGACCCTGTCCTCCTGGTCTCCATGGAAACGGACAATCCTGCACCGTGATTGGTGAGAGTCGATCTTAATATTTTAAAAGATACTCACTGAAAAACGGAAAAGTTTCAACCATTGAGTGTCGTTGGAGCTAGGGCTGGGGGATATGACGAGTATATTCGATGAATTTTCCACGTGGGATGTGTAAAATGGCTATATCGTCAACACTCGAGTATAAACTGTGACGGCAAATTGAAGCCGTCTGCTTGTAATTCACTGTAAGTTTCGTTTCTCCCACGCGCTGTGAATGCATCACTCGTCGCCCCTCCCAACCTGAAAACTGTGTACCTGCTGCAGCGACGAGCGCGCGGTCTTAGTATTTACTCGATGAGGAAAAAGACGGAAATTAGACGGAATCTCGGGAATCACCAGACAAAACATAATTCAGTAAAAGGGAATAAACTGTATTTTCTGATAATACGTGAATGGATGATTCAAACGAGTACACCAGGGCCTTTTAATGCACTAGAGCTCAAAATAACATTTGTTTTCAGAGCTTATTTAAAATATCGTGATATATATATCGTATCGCGATATCGCCAAAGAATATCGAGATATTAGATTTTTCTCATATCGTGCAGCCCTAGTTGGAGCTATTAGAGGGTTTTTATTACATCATCCAAAAACTGGCTAACGCTTCTTTTATCAGCGTCCTAATGATCCCAAATCACAGCTGCAGTACAAACACAGAGAAACACACAAAGTGAAGATAAACAATAAAACGTTTGTGATGTTGAGACCTGAGGTTTGTGTTTTTAAGTCATGTCCTCTAACTTTCAGTGTCTTACAGGTCAGGAAACAGTCGCCACTGGAGCTAAAGATTATATTCACATCCCGAAGTCCGATTCCAGCCAGGAAAGAACTTCAGCTTCCTCCTCGTCTTCATCATCTCCTTCACACACACGACCAGCGACCAGCTCAGACTCCAGAAGAGCTTCACTTAAAGACAGGAAGACGACAACGAAGCTGCAGAATCAACCGGCAGCTCGAGCGTTCGCTCGTCAGCCCAGCAGGGTGGAGCTGACCCCTGACCTCTCTCCTGGAGGCAGATCCCATCATGTGACCTGCGCTGACTCTCCTTGTTTCCCTGGAGCTTCCTGTGAAGCTACCAGCTCCGGGGCCTTCAGGTGTGTACGCTGCCCGTATGGATACACAGGCGATGGAGTCGTCTGTAAAGGTGAGGTAGACTCATAATAAAACCTGGACTTTAGTGGTCGAATCCTTCATTCTGCGTCATTTTGTTTCACCAACAGTGAGATTGTGTTTTCCTTTCAGCCGTGTGCCGGTACCAGTGTGGGGGGAACACTGAGTGCACTCTGCCAAACACCTGCACCTGCAAACAGGGTTACACCGGATACAACTGTCACATAGGTGAGAGAGAGAGAGGAGAGATTTCTCACTGTTGATTTGTTTATTTGTGCAGGAAAACAAGCTCATTAACTCATCATCACCTCTCAAGATTCGGCTCATTTACCTCAGCGTCTGATTTTGTTGCTTTAACGTGCCTCTCAGCCGTGTGTCGACCCGACTGTAGGAACCGGGGGAAGTGTGTGAAACCCGATGTGTGTGAGTGTCCTGCAGGCTACGGCGGGCCCACCTGTGAGGAAGGTAATTTGATCTGGTATTCACACAGAATCTAACACAATGCACACAAATGACTGATGAGAGGCTTGTTGTGCAGCGAGCTGTGAGCCGCCATGTCTGCACGGAGGAACCTGTCTGTCCAGAAACCTTTGTACCTGCTCCTACGGCTACGTGGGGCCCAGATGTCAGATCAGTAAGATCAGTTTGTAGCTTTTTTATTTTATTATCCCATTCATCTTTTATCAAACAAAACAACAGATCATTGTTTCTGACTTGTCATCAAAGAAAATCTGACCCCAGGTCAGTAGTAGTTTGACTTTTTAAAGGAATATTCTGGACAGAAATGCTGAACGACCTTCAAGACGTTTCCTTCAGTGATGATGATCTTTTTACTCTCAAACGATGCACTGATATATCGCGATATTATATCGATATTCTTAAAGCACAATATCGATTTCTTATTAACAATTTACATGCAATACAATACAACAGTTGTTCATTTTTGTGTTGAATTTCAACCTCCAGCTGCTTGATGGCTGCAGTCATTAGTCCTCAGCTGTCCTCTGCTTCCGCAGGACATTTAGTACCACTATCACTATATAAATACTGCTAACTTCATACAGCTATCCAGTGATTGAAGTGGAGAGGATACAGCTGCTGATAGGTGGACATATTTTGGTTTCAAAACAAAGAAAGGTAGTAAAGACTGTGACAGGAGCTTGTAAAATCAGCAACGGCAGAGTCAAATACTCGGACATCACCACAAATTTGCACACGCGGTTAGATACCACGATGACGTAGCGTTAAAGACTCATTTTAGCATAAAGCTAATTGATTCGGCTCAGCAGACAACTGAAGAGGCTAACTTTTCTGTTCAACTGCAACAGATTTCCAAACATTTAATTCATAAATATTGCTTATAGAATCATGATATATCACAATATATCGTATCATTACCCCTGTATCGTGATGTATATCATATTGTCAGATTCATGCCAATACACACCCCTAAAAAACTAACAGTTGTGGAAACCTATTTATAATAATAATAATAAGACTGATTATTTCTCTTATTGGATCATTTCTTGTTAATCTGGTTCTGCCAGCACAAACCAGGGTATCCGCGGGTCCTTAAAAAGCCTTAAAAGGTTGTAAATTAGAATTTCCAAAATTAAGGCCTTAAATATAATTAAAAATGATAAATAATCCTTAAATTCAGTGTCCAATGGTCTTAAATTTCTAGGCCCCTATGATTTCTGGGTTACAAAGATCTGAAACTCAGCAGTACACCAGACCTCTGGAAGACCTCTAGAAGGGTCTAGGAGGGTCTAGAAGGGTCTAGGAGGGTCTAGGAGGGTCTAGGTCACTAAGGCTGTTATTATCTCGTTAATTCAGTAAAAAGGAGCTTTTTAAAATTATTTTCAGGTGAATGCAACACATTTCAGTA
Organism: Callopanchax toddi; assembly: GCA_006937965.1. Classification (NCBI taxonomy): domain Eukaryota; kingdom Metazoa; phylum Chordata; class Actinopteri; order Cyprinodontiformes; family Nothobranchiidae; genus Callopanchax; species Callopanchax toddi. The sequence continues at coordinate 387,150 of SSNR01000172.1, read as the reverse complement.
AGATATAATGCAGATCAATTATCTTGATGTTTGTTGTTTTTTTGCACTTTCACTTCCAGTAAAGGTTTAGTCAGAACTATTTGTAAGGTGGTCACATCCCCTTTCCCATTCCATGAATGTAAGGTCTTAAATTTGATCAAAGCCGCCTTAAAACAGGTCTTAAAAAGTCTTAAATTTGATCAAAGCCGCCTTAAAACAGGTCTTAAAAAGTCTTAAATTTGGCTTCCTTGAACCTGCAGAAACCCTGACAAACACTAAAGAAGTTAGATGCTAAAGATGTCCAGCTGCCTTGTGACGAAAGCTGTTTCTGTTTAAAAGTGTTGATGACGCTCCTTTCCTCTCAGTGGTGTGCAACAGGCACTGTGAGAATGGAGGCGAGTGTGTTTCTCCCGACGTCTGCAAATGTAAAGCTGGCTGGTTTGGACCGACGTGCAGCTCAGGTACAGAATAAAACCCACCACTCATCTTTAACTCGTCGTCTCTTCTGTTTTAATGTGAGGTAGATTGTCTCCCTGTCCATGAAGTAAACGGAGTGTGACCTCTGTACCTGCAGCTCTCTGTGACCCCGTCTGTCTGAATGGAGGATCGTGTGTGAAGCCCAACGCCTGCTCCTGTCCCACTGGCTTCTACGGCTCTCAGTGCCAAATTGGTAATATGACAGACAAAAAGGAACAAAGACGACTTTAAATGTTAAAGTCACACGAACTGTTATCACTTCAGTTTTTACCGACACGGTTACTAGGGATGCACCAATACCGATACTAGTATCGGTGCATCCAATACCAGTCAAGATAATGTATGCATACCGATACTGGTGTTGGTACCAGCATAATGTATGCATCCGATACCGATACTGGTATCTGTATTGGCCAGATACCGATACCAGTATCAGCATTGGTGCACCAATACGATACTGTATCGGTATTGGACCGATACTGGTATTGGTTAAAGTTACCCGATACCAGGAACCAATACCAGTGGCTTCACTGTCTGTGACTTGTGATTTCTGTTGTAGTGTCCTATATTGAACACTAGGGGGAGCTATTGAGCTAAAGAGGAACAGTGTGGGTTGAGAGCTGGAGATGGTGCCAAATATATTTGGCACCATCACCAACCATTATTTGGTTCATTTTAACTTACCTAAAATGTGGAAAACTGCAATAATGTCACTGTGAAATCATAGAAAATGGTTATTTTTCACCTTATATTTTAGTTTTGTGATCATTTGTTTATATATATATTTTTTATCTAACTCAGTTATTTGTTGTAAAAAGCAGAGAAGAAAAAATAAAACCTGCATTCCAATTTGTTGCATGTTTTTGTGTGGTAGAAGTATCGGTATCGGTACTCGGTATCGGCGAGTACTCAGATTTAAGTATCGGATCGGTTTTGAAAAAAGTGTTATCGGTACATCCCTAATGGTTACAGTTATTCCCCTTCTCGTTCACTTGCAGAACCTACAGATTCCTTGTGTTTTCATGTTTGGAAAGTTAACTGTGTTTCAGCTGTTTGCAGTCCGCCTTGTAAGAACGGAGGTCAGTGCATGAGGAACAACGTGTGCTCCTGCCCCGAAGGCTACACAGGAAAACGGTGTCAGAAGAGTGAGTACGGCCACGTCCTCTGGAGAAGCTTTTGTTAGAAATATGTGACGTCAAAGCTCAAATGAATGTATTCCAGGTGTGTGTGAGCCGATGTGCATGAACGGGGGGAAATGTGTGGGACCCAACATGTGCTCCTGTGCCTCAGAGTGGAGGGGGAGGAGGTGTAACATACGTGAGTGCTGCACTCCTTCATTTACAGTCAGAATCTAAACAGCTGATTTATAAACATGTGTTCATTAAGAGATTGGTTTTGTTTTGGACTGGGAGTTTCAATGTCTCCTTCACAATAAAAGCCTCTTACACATGCACCTCAAAATATCTGAATCCTATAAAACAGTGTATTAATAGTACTGTTCTTTGATCAAACTCAAATGGAGAACAGTATTAATAAACTATCTATTTAAGCTTCAATGTTTTGAGGAAACAATAATAATAATAGTTTATAATTTATTCATCCTCTCAGGGGAATTCAGCTCTGCTTCTGACCCATCCTCATCGTTTTTGAGGAGCAGTAAGCTGCCATCTTGGATGACTCCTGGGAGGTGGGGCTTCAGTATCTGGGTTTGATATTTACGTGTATGAGACTCTTATTGTGAAGGATTAAAAGAACTTCCCCAGTGGGAGTTTGGGTAAGGACTTACCTAAAGATCGAGTCTTGTATCAATAACATAACTCATCATTTAGGAAGTTATTCTGTAAAAATACAACCTGAACTGACTGTAAAATAATAAAAAGGAGAAAAAGGTTACTCTTAAAATAGACAACTTTCAAGTATTTTTATTCTGAAAATACCCTATGGAAGCCCATTTCCGCCATTTCTAAGTCATAATAATGAGATACTATTTCATAATTATGAGATACTATCTCATTATTATGACTTAGTATCTCATAATTATGAGATAGTATCTCATTATTATGACTTAGCATCTCATAATTATGAGATAGTATCTCATTATTATGACTTAGTATCTCATTATTATGAGATAGTATCTCATTATTATGACTTAGCATCTCATAATTATGAGATAGTATCTCATTATTATGACTTAGTATCTCATAATTATGAGATAGTATCTCATTATTATGACTTAGTATCTCATAATTATGAAATAGTATCTCATTATTATGACTTAGCATCTCATTATTATGACTTAGTATCTCATAATTATGAAATAGTATCTCATTATTATGACTTAGCATCTCATTATTATGACTTAGTATCTCATAATTATGAAATAGCATCTCATTATTATGACTTACCATCTCATAATTATGAGATAGTATCTCATAATTATGGCATAGTATCTCATAATTATGACTTAGTATCTCAAAATTATGGGATAGTGTCTCATTATTATGAGAGAGTATCTCATAATTATGACTTCGTATCTCAATATTATGAGATGGTATTTCATTATTATGACTTACTATCTCATAATTATGAGATAGTATCTCATAATTATGACTTAGTATCTCATTATTATGAGATAGTATCTCATAATTATGACTTAGTATCTCATTATTATGAGATAGTATCTCATAATTATGACTTAGTATCTCAATATTATGAGATGGTATTTCATTGTTATGACTTACTATCTCATAATTATGAGATACTAAGTCATAATAATGAGATACAATCTCATAATTTTGTTTTAGTATCTCATGAGATAGTATCTCATTATTATGACTTAGTATCTCATAATTATGAGATAGTATCTCGTTATTATGACGTAGTATCTCATAATTATGGGATAGTATCTCATAATTATGGGATAGTATCTCATAATTATGACTTAGTATCTCATAATTATGGGATAGTATCTCATTATTATGACTTAGTATCTCATTATTATGAGATAGTATCACATTATTATGAGATAATATCTCATAATTAGGACTTAGTATCTCATTATTATGAGATAGTATCTCATAATTATGACTTATTATCTCATAATTATGGGATAGTATCTCATTATTATGAGATAGTATCTCATAATTATGACTTAGTATCTCATAATTATGGGATAGTATCTCATTATTGTGAGATACTATCTCATTATTATGACTTAGCATCTCATAATTATGACTTAGCATCTCATTATTATGAGATAGTATCTCATAATTATGACTTAGTGTCTCATTATTATGAGATAGTATCTCATAATTATGACTTAGTATCTCATTATTATGAGATAGTATCTCATAATTATGACTTAGTATCTCATTATTATGAGATGGTATTTCATTATTATGACTTACTATCTCATAATTATGAGATACTAAGTCATAATAATGAGATACAATCTCATAATTTTGACTTAGTATCTCATGAGATAGTATCTCATTATTATGACGTAGTATCTCATAATTATGAGATAGTATCTCGTTATTATGATTTAGTATCTCATAATTATGGGATAGTATCTCATTATTATGACTTAGTATATCATTATTATGAGATGAGATACTATCTCATAATTATGACTTAATATCTCATTATTATGAGATAGTATCTCATAAATATGACTTAGCATCTCATTATTATGAGATAGTATCTCATAATTATGACTTAGTATCTCATTATTATGAGATGGTATTTCATTATTATGACTTAGTATCTCATAATTATGAGATACTAAGTCATAATAATGAGATACAATCTCATAATTTTGACTTAGTATCTCATGAGATAGTATCTCATTATTAAAGTCATAATAATAATATACAATCTCATAATTTTGACTTAGTATCTCATGAGATAGTATCTCATTATTATGACTTAGTATCTCATAATTATGAGATAAGTATCAAAAAATATTTTTCAGATTGGCGGAAATGGGCTTCCATACTTTCCTCTACATTATTCTGACGGTAGTGTTTTAACTTTATTTTCAGGACTTGGAGTTTATTCTTGACATGTCCTCCTTTTGGCACAATACTCTGCCATATATTTATTACACATTATAGAAAAATTGTATTATCTCTGAACTGTAAAATCACAGCAAACAGGAGTCTGGATTTGTCAAATCTTAACCTGTTTGGTTACTTTAGAGGCTACGAATGTCAACAGAATTATAAAAAATATATTTATATATTATATAACAACCTGGATGTATTGCAGTTATTTGATGCTTAATGAAATGAGTAAGACAAATAATGAAACGATGTCTAACAAGTCACCAATGGTTGTTATCACTCCTCGTTTCAGCCGTCTGTCTGCAAAAATGTAGAAATGGTGGCGAATGTGTCGGACCAAATACTTGTTCCTGTCCCGTCGGCTGGGAGGGTCTTCAGTGTCAAACACGTGAGTCTAAAACCAGTCCCACTATGAAAAGAAGATTTAATGTTTGGTCGAATATCTTTTTTAAACTTTTATTATACCGGTTTAACTTTGTGTAAAAATCCTATAATTCCACTCTCTCCTCAGCCGTCTGTAAGCAGCGCTGCCTGAACGGAGGGCGCTGCGTCCTGCCGGACCACTGCTACTGCCGGAGAGGCTACAAGGGCCTCACGTGTGCAATAAAGGTGAGAGGTCACGGGGGGATCCTGAGTATTTACAGCTGCACGTGTATTTATGGTTTAATTTAGAAAATATCTTCATTAAACAGAGAGATACATGTAGGTAGGACCCAAGGGGGCAGGCAAAAACTAAAGGTTTAATGTTGAGTAATTAAGCATTAAGTAGAAACAGGGACAGCATGACAGGAACAACAACAGTAAACAAAATGACAGGACCTGTAGGGCGGTTGGTCCTCAGGACACAGGACAGAGAAACCCAGAGCTACAGGACCAGTGGGCGGCTCTACGAAACCCAAAACGCCACCAACAGATTCTGGATTTTATGCTGGTGGTTCAAATGGTAGTTAGCTAATTCAGGCTTTCAGCTCCAGTCTCAGAGTTCACCATCTCGTGCATTTTCTGCTCAAAATGAACTCCAGAGTTACCAGAGAGAAACACAAAATGATCAACAAGCCACTCGCCCTGAGACTTCTTTCATCTTTTCTTTAGATTCTCGTTGCATTTTGTGGAATTATTGAAGTTTCCAAACATATTTTTTTATATTTCTGATGCTAAGAATGATTTAAATCAGGGATTCCCAAACTGTGGTGAGCTGCCACTAGGGGGTGCGCAAAATGAAAACTGTAACGGCGGAAATCTGAAATAATGACACATTTGCAGTGTTTTTTCCCCCACTCAGTAACAATGTGTAAATAAACATGTATACCATTATTGTGTGGAGCTGTGGGACAATATTTGGAGGAACTCTGAGTCTTTTTTCTGTCAATCATGTGAACTCTTTAGCAGACCTTTATTTTGAAGGCGACGATAACTTTTACTATTAGTTCCGGGGCAAAGTTGAGGAGCTGCTGGACTGTTTACCTCATCAAATGGATATTATTTATTCATAGAATCCTTCTTGACAGCTTGTAACAACTCTGCTGACTGATTCCATGTGTGTCCTTATTTAATCAACTCCATGGTGAGTCGTTTTCTTTGTTTCTTTTGTTTTTACTAAAGATGCAGCGCTGCTTTCTGCCGCCGATGAGCTAATGGCTAACGGAGCTGGGTTTTAATTTAAAAACACTAAGTAGTTAGTTAAGAGAACCGTCAGCTTAATCCAGTGTAGTAACCTCCTGCTCACTTCCACACATTTGATCAGCACTCCCCCATACACACCCGCCGTCTTTACAAGATAAGAGCATCACATGGAAATACGAGGGGCGTTTACTGACCGTAGGACGCGCGACTCTCATAGTAATCCTCAGTTACGTTTAATTATTAAACACTCAAAAGTATCGAAAATTTGTAACATTAATGATTCGTAGGTACCATAAATTTGTTCAAATGTCAAAGGTCTCCATCCGGGGATTGGGGGTGCACGGCAAAAAAAGTTTAGGAACCGCTGACCTAAATTATTAAAGAGTTCTGATTAAATAGGATGAATTATTTTAGATCAGAATCAACGGGCTTGACCTTATTTCTTAAATGGTTTAATATCTAAATATTTCTTTGATTACACCTTCTTATTGTGGTCTCTGAGATGTTATTTGACAATCTGACATTTAATCAAAACTTTTCAGGATCTGACGTCTAAATGTGTCAGTCTGATTTTTATCTCCAGAGATGGTTGAGAACTAGAGATGCAGCGATACCACTCAAACCGATACTTGGCTCTGAGTACTTGCTGATACCGAGTACCGATACTTCTACTGCACAAAAAATGCAAAGAATCTGAAGACAGGTTTTATTTTCTTCTCTGCTTGTTACAGCAGATGAGGGTGAATTAGATAAAAAATAAAATAATCACAAAACTAAAATAAATTTGCAGTTTTCCATCCTAACCACACTGCTCAACAGCTCCCCCTAGTGACGATCTAGAAAACTACAACAGAACTGACCCATCAGTGTAGCCTTCTGACCAGTCAGAGCTACTGCACTGGTATCGTTACCTTTAACCAGTACATGGTATTGTATCAGGATCGGTGCATCCCTGTTAGGAAAGAATCAGTGAACACATTGCATTTTTCAACCCTCAGCCTCCTTTACCATGGTGATCTCGCCATGCTAAAGAATATCATCCTTCATGATACTAAAAACATGTAGGAAATCATTGTACAGGTGAGATAATCAGCTGATGAGAGACAGGTGTGAATCCAGGGAACTGAGGGAAACAATGGCAGCGATAACTAGTCTGCAGAAAATCAGAATAAAAAACCACTGAGAGCCTAGTTGATCCCAGAAACTACAAATGTGACGACATGCATCAAAACTGACTCACAAAATGAGTTCTGACTGCATTTTGACCCAGAGTGAAGTAAAAACTGTCAAATGTGATTTTATGAAACTTCACAGGCACCACAAACATGAGGGGACAAGAAACGGATGAAAGAAGACACAACGGAGGAAGAGAACACAACTAGATGTGTGTTTTAGTGTGTGATTCTAAACAGGAGCTCCTATTTGAACTCAGTCATGTCATTGATTGCACTCATGTTTTCATCCCTGTTTTTCACTACCTCATAGCTCAAAGCGACTGATCCATCAGCCGTATTTTATCATCTCTTTTCTCTATTTTCTACCAGATCAAAGCTTTTGGTCACTTTTTGCATCATGCTAATGGTTTTATATGAATTTGTAACTAATGAAGAATATTTCAGGATTTAAAATCTCCTTGCAGCCCAACTGCATCCTGATGATCTCTTATCCATTTTCCATGATTCTTGGCAAAGAATCATGGGAAACTGTCCTTTACTTTCAGTAATAATTCTGATAAAATTCAGAATACGATGTTAGATTCAATGATTTCTTCTAACAACCAGAAAAATGCACCTGGTTTCACTTTTACCAAACTGACGTGCACGCTCATGTTTTACCAAACTGACGTGCACGCTCATGTTTTACCAAACTGACGTGCACCCTCATGTTTTACCAAACTGACGTGCACGCTCTCATGTTTTACCAAACTGACGTGCACGCTCTCATGTTTTACCAAACTGACGTGCACTCTCATGTTTTACCAAACTGACGTGCACGCTCATGTTTTACCAAACTGACGTGTACACTCTCATGTTTTACCAAACTGACGTGCACTCTCTCATGTTTTACCAAACTGACGTGCACGCTCATGTTTTACCAAACTGACGTGCACTCTCTTATGTTTTACCAAACTGACGTGCACGCTCATGTTTTACCAAACTGACGTGCACGCTCTCATGTTTTACCAAAGTGACGTGCACGCTCTCATGTTTTACCAAACTGACGTGCACTCTCATGTTTTACCAAACTGACGTGCACGCTCTCATGTTTTACCAAACTGACGTGCACGCTCTTATGTTTTACCAAACTGACGTGCACTCTCTCATGTTTTACCAAACTGACGTGCACGCTCTCATGTTTTACCAAACTGACGTGCACTCTCTCATGTTTTACCAAACTGACGTGCACTCTCATGTTTTACCAAACTGACGTGCACGCTCATGTTTTACCAAACTGACGTGCACGCTCATGTTTTACCAAACTGACGTGCACACTCTCATGTTTTACCAAACTGACGTGCACTCTCTCATGTTTTACCAAACTGACGTGCACGCTCTCATGTTTTACCAAACTGACGTGCACGCTCTCATGTTTTACCAAACTGACGTGCACGCTCTCATGTTTTACTAAACTGACGTGCACTCTCTCATGTTTTACCAAACTGACGTGCACGCTCTCATGTTTTACCAAACTGACGTGCACTCTCTTATGTTTTACCAAACTGACGTGCACGCTCTCATGTTTTACCAAACTGACGTGCACGCTCTCATGTTTTACCAAACTGACGTGCACGCTCTCATGTTTTACCAAACTGACGTGCACGCTCTCATGTTTTACTAAACTGACGTGCACGCTCTCATGTTTTACCAAACTGACGTGCACTCTCTTATGTTTTACCTGGCTGACGTGCACTCTCTTATGTTTTACCAAACTGACGTGCACCCTCATGTTTTACCAAACTGACGTGCACGCTCTCATGTTTTACTAAACTGACGTGCACGCTCTCATGTTTTACCAAACTGACGTGCACTCTCTTATGTTTTACCAGGCTGACGTGCACTCTCTTATGTTTTACCAAACTGACGTGCACTCTCTCATGTTTTACCAAACTGACGTGCACGCTCTCATGTTTTACCAAACTGACGTGCACGCTCTTATGTTTTACCAGGCTGACGTGCACGCTCTCATGTTTTACCAAACTGACGTGCACGCTCTTATGTTTTACCAGGCTGACGTGCACGCTCTCATGTTTTACCAAACTGACGTGCACTC
>SSNR01000172.1:336593-358490 GCA_006937965.1 Callopanchax toddi | reverse complement strand
GTGCTTCAGTTTTATTGTTCATAGTATCTGTTGCCATCTTGATTTGTTGCACAGCTCAGATCAAATAAAAACCGGTAGTTTTTGACCACATCTTCTAATGCACATTAAGAAAAAAACAATAAATAATAATAAAATAAGGTCACAAACCCCGACGTGACTCTTGTTAAACATGAGAGCTGACTTACTGCATCATGACCACGATGTTGTGAACTTTAATAGTTGACAGAGTGCAGTAGTCACTGGAGGAGAAAGAGGTCGGTTAAAGACGATTAAACCAGGCGTTTAAAAACGATTCATTTAGTTTACGTTAAGGTACTCACAACATGTAACTCATCTCATCAGCGATGGTGGTGGGAACGGTGTAGTCGAGCTGTAGAACAGGAGGGAAGAAAACTAAACATCAACTCTAAAACAACCGGATGTCGTTTTGTCCTACGTCCATCGGAAGAGTCCAGATCAAACCAACTGAACACGACTTGGACGTTTTATTATGTTAGAAAAAGTACATCTGGGTTTTGTGGAATCAGAATCCTTGTCTGGTCTGATGTGTTCGGTGTGTGTGTTCGATCAGCTGCAGAGGAACTGGAACAAAAAGTCTGATGATTTGAACCTACCAATAGAATAAATGTGTTTTTATAACAGCCGATACGATCTGCTAATACTGGACGAGACAAAGAATACAGCCTGAGTGAGTGACTTTAGTTTACATAAAGGATGAAAATGATTCTGTTTAAAAAGCTGACTTTAAGCAACTTAATAAAGATCTGAATGTTTTGTTCAAATAAAACCATTTTGCTGCATTTTTATTTAAATGTATCCATTTTCATTAAGGACATACGTCTCTTGAATTGTAGAAATCTTAAAACTCCACCACATAATAAAACACGTCTTAGGTCAAACATGGAGTTTAATCCTAAAATGTGGAACTCAGAAGAATAAAAACTGTCAAAACAAGAATTCCAGGGTTCCTACAGGTTTCTTCGAGTCAAATTCAAGTCTTTTAAAGACCATTTATATAAATATTTAATACCCATTTCACAGACCTACAGACAAGGACAAACAAAAATTCTTGAACATGTGTTCATTTATTTTAAAAAGAAATGTGTAAAGTCTGACAAGTTATTGAATCAGAATAATGGTGGTTGACAGATGAAGCCTTTGAGGTGAAATGTGATACGGAGACGTTACAGCACACATTTTAAGACCCAGATACCAAAATTCAAGACTTTTTCAGGTATTATTTCCAAATTCATTAATTCAGTGCTTTTAAGACTTTTGAAGATCCCACGGGAACCCTGGAATTAGGAAAAATAATAAAACTGATGTTTTTTTGTAGATCTTCAAATCTCAGAGGAAATCCAGACATATGTTTCAGGGTTCCCTGGGTCTTAAAAAGTGAATTTGGAAGTAATACCTTAAAAAGACTTGAAAAAGTCTTGAATTTGGTATCTGGGTCTTAAAATGTGTGCTGTCACTTCTCCGTATCACATTTCACCTCAAAGGCTTCATCTGTCAACCACCATTATTCTGATTCAATAACTTGTCAGACTTTACACATTTCTCTTAAAAGTAAATGAACACATGTTCAAGAATTTTTGTTTGTCCTTGTCGGTAGGTCTGTGAAATGGGTATTAAATATTTATATAAATGGTCTTAAAAAGACTTGAATTTGACTCGAAGAAACCCGTAGGAACCCTCTGGACCTAAACACCCGGTGCTTTGAGCTGGGAGGTTGGTTCTCCTACCTGCCGTTCATCCAGAGGAACGATCACGGTGGTGTTGTTAAACTTGGCCTTGCCTATCACCGTCTTGGAGAACTGCACCTGAGCCGTGATGTTGGTCACAGAAATGGCGTAGTAGTTATTATTGGTGATATTCAGAGTGTTCTGGTGAGAGAAGGATAAGACACAAAGCGTTACTGGTTTTAACATCACTTCAGTTTCAGTGCAGTCGCTCATAAGGGAGTGTGACGTACATCGGCTTCAGTTAGTGTCGTCACGGTAACGAGAGTTCAGCATTCGGTACCGATACCTGTGAAAATCCACGGTTCTCGGTTCCAAAACAAAACTCAAAAACATGAGTTGAAGTCACATAAATCAGAGGTTTCACTGCTTTTTCGTTTTCTGTCATTTTGACTGACGGTTAAAAATATCCGGGCACTATCTATTTTTACCCGTCACTTATTAATTTTAAAAATTAAAATGACATTTTCAGCAGCATTATTTCATTCCTTTTAAAATATATTGTAATTGTTCCTTGACCTTTTCATCGTTGGGGTCTACAGTCTGCGAGCACGCACACACACACACAGGTGTGTGACTGTAATCAGTCAAAATGACTGAAAATGACCAAAATGATTGAACAGCGCAGCAAGAACCGGGTGTTCGGTACTACCGGTACTTCAGAAAACCCGGTACCGTCAGGGTCTATTCAGGAATCTTGAAGTTAAATTCAAGACTTTTTCAAGACCGTCTCAATATGTTTTAATACCTCACCGCCATTCTGGTGATGCGGCAGCGTTGACAGAGATTCTCTTCAGTCTTAACATGTCGGTGCGTTCGTAATCCTCACCGGGAACACCAGAGCGTACTTTGTGCTTTTGAACTTCTGCACCGCCCGCCCTGGTGCTCTGAGGGAAGGATTACTAACGCACCCTTTGTTTCCCGTTCTTTATTAAATAAAAATGACTAAATTCACACGTTTACGATGTTTTTGGGACTCAAACTGTTGGACATCAAATTCAGATTTTTTCGTTCCAAAATGTAAGACTTTATAAAGCCGTGATAAGACTTTTTAATACTTTATAGACTTTTTAATACTTTATAAGGGTCTTGAATTTCCCAAAATTGATTTATCACCTTTTAATACTTTTCAAGACTCCGCGGATACCCTGACCGTAATATTTTAATTGGTTTAGTGCCGACTTGGTACCAAAGAACCAGGTCTTTAGACAACACCAGTTTCAGTAATATCAACATTCCTATTTTGGAGATGAGGCAGAAGGCATTATCGAGTATTTACCCCACTTTGAAACCGAGGACCAAAAACAAACCCTGAAACGTTTCATACCGGAGTGCCTGATGCTCCAAGTCAGGAGAAAGAGTCAGATGAACTCGTTAACAATCTAACAGCTTCACAGCCGTCATCTTCTTCTTCCTCTTTAGGACTTGTGGCGAGACTATGGCGTGACACTGGGGCCAAAACGAAGAGCGGCGGCTACGTCCTCATAGCAAGAGGCGTATCCATTCTGAAGCCAGATCTGATCTGATTAACGACAGGCTGGTGTAACACCTGCGCTGGCGAATGAGAACTACTCACATGTGTTAGCATTGTAGAGGCTAATAGCTAGCATGCCTAGGCTGGTGGTCACCCACTCCTACTCCCTCTGCTGTCCCTTAGCCTGGATCGGCTGCCGTTAGCATTAGAGAGGCTAATATGCCTAGCTGTGCCGTACAACCTGCTGTTGATGTGGAACAGTGGTTACAGAGAAAGACGAAGCCGTTTCACCACCTCCAGACCGACTACTGACCGTAGGAGGAAGAGCGTGCTTCATCACAGTAGTGATGAAGACGAGAACTATTTAACAATAAGAACAATCCTATTAGAGAACAAACAGGTCAAACATAAGGATCAACACTCACTGATGCTATAAAAATATTATTGTCTGTTAATATCAAACACCANATGTGTATAAGAGACAGCATCATTGATTGTGTAGTCCGACCTTTTGCCTTCATTTGTAATCAATCCTTGAAAACAGGAATTTTTCCAAATGAAATGAAAACGGCAAAGGTCATACCAATATTTAAAGCTGGAGATAAACACATGTTTTCTAATTATAGACCAATCTCTTTACTTCCTCAGTTCTCTAAAATATTAGAAAAAATATTTTACAACCGATTGGACAATTTTATTACTAAACATAATATTCTATATGGCCAACAATATGGTTTTAGAAAGAATAAAAACACATCACTTGCAATAATGGAATTTGTGGAAGAGATAACTTCTGCAATTGAAAATAAACAATATGCTATTGGAATTTTTCTGGATTTAAAAAAAGCCTTTGATACCGTTGATCATGAATTATTGTTACGTAAACTCCAAACGTACGGGGTGAGAGGAGTGGCCCTGAGCTGGTTGGCTAGTTATCTGAGTGATAGAGAACAGTATGTAGAAATAAATCAGGTCAAATCTAAATTAATGAAAATAGGGTTTGGAGTTCCTCAAGGTTCAGTTTTGGGACCGTTATTGTTTATTTTATATATTAATAATATTTGTGAGGTGTCCAGTTTGTTAAAAACAATTTTGTTTGCTGACGACACAAGTTTAATTTGTTGTGGTGACAACTTGGAGGAGCTTTTGGATGCAGTTGGAAATGAAATTAATAAATTTAAGGATTGGTTTGCCTCCAATAAATTAACACTGAATTTAAATAAAACAAAGTTCATAATATTTGGCAATAGATCAACCATCACCAATAAGAAACTCACAATAAATCATATAGAAATTGAAAGAGTGGCTGAAATTAAATTCCTTGGTGTCCTGATTGATGAAAAACTGAGTTGGAAGAAGCATATCAAATATATCAACTCAAAAATATCAAAATCAATTTCAATACTTAACAAAGTCAAATATTTCTTAAACCAGCCATCATTATACATCTTGTACAGCTCCTTCATTCTCCCATACATGACTTATTGTGTTGAAGTCTGGGGGAGTACATACAGGACAACAATCAATTCTATATTTCTTCTTCAAAAAAAGGCCATAAGAATTATTACTAGATCATCTTACACAGAACCAACAAATGCTCTATTTATTAAATTAAACATATTGAAATTTGAAGATCTAGTTGACTTCAAAATACTTCAGTTTATGTTCAAAATAAAAAATCAACAATTACCGGGCAGTATCCAAAAGCTTTTCCAAATCAGGGAGAGTACTTTTGTTTTGAGAGGAACAAACATGTTTATGAAGCCAGCCGTACGAACTAATGCTAAGTTACATTGTGTTTCATCAAGAGGAGTCCAGTTATGGAACAATATTAGTGATGACATGAAAAAATGTCAAAACATTATAAAGTTTAAAAAGAAGACAAAAGACTTTATATTTAAAGTTTATAAAGAAATGATTTAGACCTTTAATGGGCTATGTTTGATTTATGTATGTGTGATGTATGGGTATGTATATGCATATATATGAGTATGTATATATAAATGATAATTTTTGAGTTCTGGGTAAACCGCGGTAAACATTCAGCTTTTGTTTTTTACACATTAATTGCCGAAAGGGCTTGGACAGTAAACAAACTAATTTTCATTTAAAGCCTTTCTTTTTAATTCTATTTTGTTTTTATTTTTTTAATATTACTATTTTCTTTTTAAAGGGGCAGATATTAATAAGAGTTTTCCTCTTCTTTCTGTTCCTTTTCATTCTTTATGCTTATTAGCAGTTTTGTGTATTTTAGTTTTTGTTTTGTTTTTTTACTGAATGAAATTTTGATTGATGCCTAGGCTGGTGGTCACCCACTCCTACTCCCTCTGCTGTCCCTTAGCCTGGATCGGCTGCCGTTAGCATTAGAGAGGCTAATATGCCTAGCTGTGCCGTACAACCTGCTGTTGATGTGGAACAGTGGTTACAGAGAAAGACGAAGCCGTTTCACCACCTCCAGACCGACTACTGACCGTAGGAGGAAGAGCGTGCTTCATCACAGTAGTGATGAAGACGAGAACTATTTAACAATAAGAACAATCCTATTAGAGAACAAACAGGTCAAACATAAGGATCAACACTCACTGATGCTATAAAAATATTATTGTCTGTTAATATCAAACACCACTAGTTGTTTATTATTATAGCTCATTCTCAACACTAAAAAACTCACTGATAAGAAAAGGAGGTGAAAATCTCAAACTAGAGACGATAACCCAGTGTTAGATGATGATGATGATGATGAAGTCACGAGACAGAATCAATACACAAATATTGACTTTAGTTGCTTAAAAACAAAAACAAGATCCAGAAGACATCGTGTGTACGTACTGTGATGGTGAGATAGACGATCTTCTTCTCCTGGTCGTAGGAAACGTAGGCAGACTTTATCCCCACGTAGGTGACATCGATGGAGCGCGGGAACAGGAAGAAGACGGCCAGGCCAGACAGCAGCAGGCAGAGAGACACCGATATGGTGACGTACAGCTTTCTGGAGGAGGAAAAGAGAAGTGAGCACCTGAAACCAGCTGATGCTTTCAAACTTCATCCAGCCGCAGAGACCAGTTCAGCACAAAAAGAGCAAACACGGTGAATTTATAAAAAGAGGACAGACTTACGTCCTGCTCGGCCGGAGCCGCTGGTCGCTGTAAGGAATCAGAGCCACCAGCTGGTTCTCCTGACCTGTAATTCAAAGGATCCAAAATGAATCCTTGCCTTTTGACTAGTTTTACACTCAGTGTCTGTGGAGTCTTTGTTTTAATTAAATAGAAACGACTCAGAATGTGTTTCTATAAATGTCGGTATCTTAAAACATTCATAAAAGGAGGGAATGCATCTTCACTGTGTGGTTTAACTAGACATAATTATCATTCAGAACAAACTAGTCTCTTGTTTATCTTCTAGGCGTGTGACCTTTGACCTCAGAGAGAGGTTTAATAGGTTTCCTGCATCTCCTCAGATAAAGGGTGGTTACTGATTTACATGATAAATTAGAACCGAAAGTTGGGAATTAGAATTCTCTCAGTTTGCTGAAAATGTCAAACTCAACAACCACCTGAGAGCTGACCTGTGACACGACAGAGTGAAAGTGCACCAATCTTCAAATGAGACGTTTTAAATATTTATCGTCTGACAACATTCCAGGGAGCATCTCCACCCACAGAAATCACACGGATGATGTGATGCTGCAGGAAAAAAGAAAACGTGAGAAGCCTGTAGAAGAGTGGAGCGATAAAAACAGCAGCTTCGGGTTTGTCGAGTTCATTTAAACTAAATGTTGAGCCTGGTTTTATAAGAGATCACCGACTTCCTACTGAAGGATTTAAACAGCCTCCTGCACAAACATCAACAACATTCAAGCGAGTCAAGTTCTGGGGAGAAAAATGCTGTTTGAAAAGTAAAGAGCCCTGCTTCTGACTGAAGTGAACTTTAGGAGTTCAACTCGACTCTTCTGCTTTTCTTCTCATTATCTAGACTCTCTAGATCTGGGGTACTCGTGGGCCGGATCCGGACCTCCTGTAGGGTAAATCCTGACCCCATCCTGGTTGTTAATAAACCCACCTACCCTACCCTGTGTGTTCTCTGTGAGACGGAAGAAGTAAAACAAAGCTCCTGTTTGTTCGACAGGCCGGTGTGAGCACGGTTTGACTGTTTGGCAGGTTCTATGGAACTTTTTTATCCTGAGTTCAACTCCAAAGCAACTTTATTTTACAAAGAGACATTCTGAAAAAAATACACGAGATTCTTTGGTTTGCACATAATGTTTAGTTCCTAAAAAATATGACGAACACTTTTCAAAACCTTGTAAAAACACAATGTTCATCTGAACTCTTTAAAACCGAAGCTGTCGCCGCCGACAGGTTTTTCCCGTAACTTTTGAACCGTTTGCGCAATCGACAAAATTCCAACAGTTTTTGAAAGAAGAGAAGCTGAGCTTTTAGCGCAGTTTAGTGTTGTTAAGGTAATTTCTCCTCCCGGGCTTCGGTAGGCCTGAGAATCTGCCCGTCTCTCACAGACGCACAGATACAGCAGGAAGTGTCCGACAGAGGAGAGAAATGGAGCAAAGCAAAGGATATTATGTCTAAAAGATCACATTTACAGGTTATAAAACCACGACAGAGCTTCCTGGATTGTTTTTAGTTCAAATGAGAAGCTAAGGCAGCGACTTCAAGTGAAAAATGGTCAGTTTTGACCGATCAAAGTGTTTTGAATTGAAGATTTTGGATGAATGATGCTGGTTAGTATGTAGATAATATGTAGTTTTGATACTTTTATTATTTTTTGATGGTTTTAGAACAGAGTACTAGGTTAGTAAGTTAGTACAAAGTACATGTATTTATACTTTGTTTGAGTAAATGTGCTGCTTTGTGCATGAAGTCACTTTTTAGTGCAGTACACAACGTTTTGACTACATTTACGCCTGTATACTTCATCATATGTTTTCTGTACTGTATATTGTGGGTTTTAGACCTGCTGAGTATGTTTCCTCTACTTTACAGCCTCCTGAGGAGCAGCTGGTCTCTGAGGGAGAACTGGGAGAGAAAGAGGCTGAGCTGGTCCAGACTGGGAGAGGCTGTTGGGATGCTGCGGGTTGTGGTGATGCTGCCAGAGACTGAATCTCTTCACCTCATCATTCCAGGTGGAAGACTAAGGCAGAGTCGGATCATCCTTTAGTTCCTGAACCACCAGGTTCCTCCTAAAAGAAGCCCTGGTGTCCAGACCCCTCTCCGTAAACCACCAGGACTCTGACATATGAGGGGAAATGCAGAGAGGAAAAAAAACGCCTGAACATCATTTGAATTGTTGGCCTGTGTTTTTGTATTAGTAAGAGAAAATGGAAACAGAAATTGGTGATCACGTTCTAAACTGTTAAAATTGTTAAATTATGATGCAAAATCTGTTCATTCTGTCCATCTACCCTATTTTATTTTCACTAAAACTCTAAAATCAAGTTTCGTTTTTTGATTTTTCTTCATTTCAAACAGTTCCTACACTGGTTTAGTGAACGTTATATAGTAAAATAATGTCAGATATTTAAAGTTCCAAGTGTTTTGAAAATATGAGCCAAAGCACTTGTTCACAGGACATTTTATGACCATTTTATAGTAAAAAACAGTAAAAGAAATGCCAGGCGGACCTTTTGAGGCTTAGTGGAAATATCAGAAGAAATAAAACAAAATATGGGAAAAGATAAAACGTATTTCATAGGGCCCTATAAATAAAAACCATCTAAAACGGTCACTTTAACCACGCACTAAACAATATCTGAGTCAGAGTAACGGGTCAAGGCCTCGCTCAGATCAGACACCTCAAAGCTGCTCTGTCTCAGACTCAAAGTGATCCCTGTCAGTTTGGTTATATGGAAACTAGCTCCTCCTGCAGTCAGACTCAACATTTTGTTTAAGGACTTTGTAAACTGCTGTTTTTATAGCTCCATTCGTTCAAAGGCTGCCTCTTTGTGTCCTCTTCCTGCAGCAACACCATCCATGTGATGTCTGTGGGTGGAGCTCTCCTCTGGACGAAACAAAATGCAAAGTTCTCTTGTGCAAATGAAGCTTTTGCACCTACAGTAGTTGAACTAAAGGACAAGTTAGATAATGCTGTTTATTCATTCAGTATCGTCTTAAAACTATGTGACTGCTGAGAACTCGTATTCAGCTAATTCTTATGAATGGTCCTAAAGGCACCAATCAGCTCAACGTTCTACTAAATTAGCTGCTCTGAGCTGACGTCTTTCTTACTTTGTCACCAGTATTTTTTATTCTCAACAGTCTCAGCTCTTCATTTAGAGTTCAAACCCCACAGGAATATGTAGAAACGGTTTACCCCGGGGGATTCTGCCGGTGCCCTGGCACGTTGGGCACGTGACGCTGTCCCGTCCCGTGAACTCCACATAAGGGAACTGTGAAACGTCTCCATTCTTTACATCCTCCTCAGTCTGACCGTCTTTGAACTCGCCGGCAGCTGTCAGTGCGTCTTGACTCTCACCTTTGTGTTTGGCCAAGTGTGACTGGGCCTTGCCCATGGCTGCTGCTGTCTGCACACAACAAGCATAATAACACAGCATGAGAGGAACTGCTGACCAACAACACGCCACAAAACTATCCGAATGTAAAACTGGATCTGGACTACATCCAGGAAACGTCTCCCAGGAGAAGCAGCAGGTGCTACAAACACTTTCATTTAATCTGATCCTTATTTAACGTTCTTTAAAAACAAAAAGCTGCACTTTATGTTTAGGTAATTGATCCTGAGCTCATCACAACATTTATTTAATAAACAGAATGGATTTTGCAACCTGTAAGATTCCACCTTGGTTAACAGCAGTCATTTTAGTCTTAAATGATCTTAAGTCACTTAAGGCTTAGACTTTATGCCGTCTCTTGTCTAGGAATAGAAATGCAAAGCATCATAAGGCTGATCAACATGAGCTGCATCCCGAAGTTGGGTCTTTAATAAATAAAATAATTAGGGATGCACCGATACTGGTAACGGTATCGGCCCGATACCGGTATCGGTTAAAGTTACCCGATACCAGTGGCTTCACTGTCTGTGACTTGTGATTTCTGTTGTAGTTTCCTATATTGAACACTAGGGGGAGCTATTGAGCTAAAGAGGAACAGTGTGGGTTGAGAGCTGGAGATGGTGCCAAATAGTTCATTTTATTTGGTTAAAATGTGGAAAACTGCAATAATTTCACTGTGAAATCACAGAAAATGGTTATTTTTCACCTTATAGTTTAGTTTTGTGATCATTTTTATTAATATATTTTATTTTTTTACTAACTCAGTTATTTGTTGTAAAAAGCAGAGAAGAAAAAAAATAAAACCTGTATTACAATTCATTGCAGTTTTGTGTGTGTGTGTGTGTGTGTGTGGTAAAAGTATCGGTACTCGGTATCGGCGAGTACTCAGATTTAAGTATCGGATCGGTTTTGAAAAGTGGTATCGGTCCATCCCTAGTTTAAATGGTTTTAGGACATTTTGCAACATGTCTGATCTTTGTTCCAACATCCATCACTTAACCAGCTGAACTGTTAGAAAACCAGTTCTCATAGTTTCTCAAAACTGAGACAGTTTAGATGTTTTTTCATGACCTTTCCACAGAAACGTACTTTACAAGATCCAAAGTGACTTTAAAAACCTCTAAAACCTTCCTCTGACCTGGACTGAGAATAAAATCCTGGGGGAAAACTTTAGGACTCCTGATCAACGCCATTTTAAAACAACATAATAAAACACAGAGAGGACGGGATGAGTCGACACATCTTCCCTAATCGGATTAGGACTCCGGGTTATTTTGGGCTCGTCGCAGTGAATTGTCATTTAAAAGCCTAAAACAAACGAAGCCTGCTGAGTGATTACTGACCCAGAGTCAGTGATGTCTGACTCAGACTGCTGTCTGCTCGGGCCGCCGCCATGCTGCTGCTGCTGGAGCTGGAGCTAACCGAGAACACGGCGAACCGGTCCGGTAAGGCGGTGTAATAACGGTAAGGTCGTTTATAATGAAAACGGTAAACGTGTTCCTCCATTTTACCGGATTAGGAAGAAACACTCGTCGGTCTGTAGCCGCTAATTTGACGGCGAATGACGTCGGTAGCCGACACATTCCGCAGTCTTAGCAGGTGGTTAGCGGGACGGTTTAAGATGAATAAACGGAGCCGAGGCTGCCGCTACGTGTTAGTTAATGTCATTACCGAACACGTAGAGGTAGACGTTACCGTAATGTCTTACCTCGGTGTGTTTTATCCTGACGGGACAGCCATCCGCTGGGAGGGAGCTCGGTGTTTGTTGTGGTTCGAGCACCAGAGCAGAATGAAGCTAGGAACGCCCTTCTTCCTTCTGATTGGACAGAATATTGTTGGGGCGCTTCTGATTGGCTCCGTACCAACATCACTCTACCACTAAACAAATGAATTATACTCAGGCTGAATAAACTTTGCTCTATGAAGCCTTTATGTGAAGAATCTGACCTTTAAACTTTTTATTGGTATTTTTTTTACAAACTTTTTAAAGCCTTCTGTGTACTACAGTATATCTTTCCAGTCTGTTATGTATTCTCACTCCTAGTACTTATACTTATAAATAAAGTTTGTTTAAAAAAATACTCAAGCTGAAAAATTAAAAGTCCTGCATTCTGACTCTAATATTCATACATAAATAATATTATCATCAGCACTCATTTAGCATGGTGAATTAATAAATACTATTGAAATAATAATAATACTACTAGTGAGCTCACTGTTACCCAGAGAGTAACAAACCATCAGGTGAACATGAGTGTATTTTCTGTTTTCACCTGCTGAACATCTTGTCAGTGTTTCCTCATCTTTATGAAGAAGTATAAAGTATTTGTAGACTGTTGACTCAACTTGTCACATAAGTATTTGATATAATAAAAGGCCACTAAGTTGAGGATAATGGATCTAAATATAACATAATGCATACATAATTCTGTATATTTATAGAGTTCTGGTGATTTTCTTTTGCTCATCAAAGTTCTGGTTATGGAAGATGTTTTTTCTCACTCAGATTTGTTTTTCTGATTTGCTGACAATATTCTGGGAACCTACCAGGTTATTAACTTTTGATCATAAGCCTCTTGTGGTTTGTAGTGAGGGATCTTTCTCTCGTTTTAACCGTTTATAAGAGTATATTTATATAACCGTACCCCCCTGACAACAAGCTTGGCCCCCATGTGGCCCCATGTTAAGTGCTTAGTGTTTTAGAATGTACCCCTTTAAAAAAAGCAGCTGGCCCCTGCCCCCCCCCCTCTAATTTTTTACTAGATCCGCCACTGGGCTAACCCAATGTGGCTAGCTGTTATGCTAGCTCTGGAATGTTTTTAGCTCATGATTCCTGATTTTTCCCATCATTCCCTGCTTGAACACAGCTGATTTCTTTGAATGAGTGATGAAGGCTGAGGAGACATTTCAACAGGTAGATTTAGGGCTTTCTGAGCAGAAACAATGCTAACGTTTGTATGACAGTGATTTAAAACGGACACTAGGTGGAGCTAAAACAACCTAAACTGCATGGTGTGCCTTTAAGGTGTGGAATCTGCAGAGGGGATTCAAAATATTTTATTTTTATTATTTTGTTTTTAATGCATTGTATTTTATATTTTTAAATGTTTTATTTTTTATGTTTTTGCATGTTATTATGTTTTTTGTATGTTCTTATTTTAATGTTAATGATTTAAATTTATTTTTACATGTTTTTCTCCCCAGAAGGACGATGTGAGGATCATTCTAAATTAATCTCTGAAGCAAAGATTTTCCAGCTTCATCCTCCACCAAACCTTGCTTGGAGGTCAACAATGTTTCAGTGTCACTTTCATCTGAGATGTATGAAATCTCAACAACTTTTGAACTAAACAAAGGTGCTTCATTCCCTCTGACAGTCTCCTCTGAAGCCATCGATGCCAAATGGTGTTGATAAAGCTGTTCTGGAGCCAGCGAGTGTCTCTTTGGGTATCCGTCGTGAAAGAGCCCAATGGTCATACAGTATATTTATTAACCTTTATTTAACCAGGAAATCCCACTGAGTTTCAACTCTTTTTCAAGAGAATCCTGGATTACCACCTATAGGACATGTTATGATCAGGAAACCAGAGGACCTGGAGGAAACCCCCACATGCATGGGGAGAACATGCTAACTCCACGCTGCTGCAGGGGATTCGAACCTTCTTGCTGTGAGGAAACAGTGCTAACTGCATCACCATGCAGCCCGTATATATAAATTGTTAAAACAGCACAAGTTGGCAGGAGAAGAAGCAAATCAAAAAAACATACAAAAAAGGAAAGCAATAGTTCATAAATTAAGCATCCATGTTGCTGTAGATTTTGTAGCGTTACCAAATACGCTATGACCTCTGACCCCTGTGACCATCACAAACAATAATCCATCTTTTTCCCAATAACTCGGATTATAATGACTCTTTATTATGTTTTAACCTGAATCAACATTCTTCCAAGGGTTCGTCGTGTCAGAAGACTCCACAGGACTCTTTAGTTATAACAATAAACTTAAAGACTCTTTGTGTCTCTTTCTAAAATGACACTTTAATCTACTGCTCAGAAATGTCTTAATATGATTAATGCATTTTCTTCCACAGTATTATGAATGTTTGATTCGAAATTAGGCATCTTCATTGATATTATATAGAATGAGACCAGCTTAATCTAATTAGTGGACTTAAACACCACACTGACCCCTCCTATAATAGCTGTCTCCATCCTCTAATGAACCATAACTGCACTTTAAATGTGGAGTAAGTGTCTCAATAACCGCCTCTAAAATGTGGCGAATCACTAGTATAAAGTAAAAAAGAACTAGAGGGAGGGTTAATACTGGTATAATAAAATTGTTCAAGGTGGAAGTTAAATCACCTGATCTCTAATGCGCTGGTGCTCTGTAATAATTTGTCATTTAAAATGACATTTAATAGCAAGTTCTGCTCTCACGCTGACTGTAGACACATAAAGGAAAGCTACTATTAAAAGCACTTCCTGTAGGACACTAAGTGCCATTAAAGCCATTAGTGTAGGTCCCTGTAATTGTACCTTTATCACAAGCTGACCCTCAGTGAAGGATGTTGATCAGTCAAGGCCGTCTGTGAGGCTGAGATTAGCCTCTGACCAGGGCCGGATCTAGCCAGCCCCACTAAGGGGGGCAGGTAGAACATCAGGGGGGGCAGTCTGGACATGCTAAGAATGTTTTGGTCATCACACCCCCCCCAATCCCTTAAACACATCAAAAACTACACCATCATCATATCAGTTCCTCTATCCATAGATTTATGTTCATATCTGATCCCTACCCTCTGCATTTACCCGGGCTTGGGACGGAACAAGTAGGACACTGGCTGATGCCTGTTGAGGCTGACCTCATCTGGTTAGGTTTGGTTTGGTTTTTGTTCTTTTTGTGTTTTTTGTTCTTTTTGTGTTTTTTTGTTTTGTTTTTGTTCTTTTTGTGTTTTTTGCTCTTTTTGTGTTTTTTTGTTCTTTTTTGTTGTTTTTTTGTGTTTTTTGTTTAGTTTTTTGTTCTTTTTTGTGTTTTTTGTTCTTTTTGTGTTTTTTGCTCTTTTTGTGTTTTTTGCTCTTTTTGTGTTTTTTTGTTCTTTTTTGTAGTTTTTTTGTGTTTTTGTTTAGTTTTTTGTTCTTTTTTGTGTTTTTTGTTTCTATTTCTTTCTGTGTCATTCATCAGTAGCTACTTTGAATGAGGACAAATAGAAGAGAGCGCTCACTCTGACCATTTTTCAGTGAAATATTTTTGAATTTTGTTATTTCTGCATGCAATCGCATTTGGGGGGGCAGTCATGGAATTTGGGGGGGCAATGCCCCCCCTTGCCCATGCCTACATCCGGCCTCGCCTCTGACACTGACACTCTGTGTCGACTCAAAAAGCCTCGATGCTGTCTGAGAGTCTGAAGCTTCAGACAAATGCTTCCAGTTCATAAAATCATTTTGTGCAGAAATATTCAGTAGAAATCTGCTGCCACTGAAAGCAACAGCAGACTTTACTTGTTGAGTATCAGTGCAGTGAGGAGAGTCAAACACACGACACAACACAAGACAGACAACACTTCAGGTCAAGACTCTGCTGTCCACCTGCATCAAGTGTGTCCAAAGTGAAGGCTGTATATTGGCCCTCAGAGGTCATTTGTGTGCTCCT
This sequence comes from Callopanchax toddi, assembly GCA_006937965.1. NCBI lineage: Eukaryota > Metazoa > Chordata > Actinopteri > Cyprinodontiformes > Nothobranchiidae > Callopanchax > Callopanchax toddi. The sequence continues at coordinate 343,101 of SSNR01000172.1, read as the reverse complement.
TGACTAATTAGTTTCCTGGAGAGAATGGCCCGGGCCAACGGGAATTAAAAGCCGTGATTCGAAATTTTGGATGTCCAAAGAGCCAGCGAACGGGCAGTAAGGCAACGGATTAATCAGAAATGCTGCCTGAAGACGCAACAAACACATCTTATCTGACCACTGCCCATCTCACTTACCCCCGCTGTACTCCGTCCTGAAATCCCTCCCTCCCTCCTCCACCCTCGTCTGAGTGTGGAGAGGTCAATATATATAATATAAAATGCTTTTTTTAATGAAAAGTTAAATATAATTCAAAACGTGTCTTTTATTAACCATTTGTTTTGTTTTCGTGGTTGGATGGATGGACGGTTAGTCACAAACCATCAATGACTAGAATTTATTTTCAAGATCAAACGACTAGAAAACAACCGACTCATCAAATCCAGGGAACTTGATGGTTTTTTTTAGTATACAATATGGTTTTTATGTCTCAGATCTACAAAAGTCTCAGGACCTGGGTTGTCTGAAAGCCGAGGGAAGCTAACAGCGGCTAACACGACAAATCTAAATCAAAGTGAGCTACTTGTAGTCTGTATGACACAGATTTTATTTTGTTATTTTCCTGGAGCAGCAGAGCGTTTATCCTACGATGTGTTGTTGGTCTGAGCCCCGTTCTGACTGCGTCACCACGTCCTGTTTCTGCATGTGGAAGTGGGAGAGACTTTCAACCCCACAGCGTTCATGGCTCCTTAAAACAAACAGAATCTCATGGCTTCACTTTTCAACGATGGAGTGGTCTATCAGTATGAAAGCTCATATGAATTCAGAGATTTTATAGAAAACAACATGGGTTCTTGACCAAAGTCAGTTTGTAAACCTGTCCCTGAAGGAGAGGAAATCAAACTGGTTAAATGGTCGGGCTGACTGGGAGTCTCTGATGGGACTGGAGTTGCTGCAGCAGCTAGCCAGCTCCATCTGCTGTGATGAAACCCATCCTTGATTTGTTGAGTTCATATTCCTTCAGTCTGGTCGTAGATAGAGGGTCTCCAGTGTAAAAAAGAGGAACTTCTATTCAGGCTGCAGTGTTTTCTCAATAGGTCTCAATCGAAGTGCGGTTTCATTTTTCTCACTTGTTTTTAGATTACAGAGATTATTGGTTTTTGGCCTTAAACAATTCTGCTACTTATGCTCTTTCTGTTAATGACTTTATGCAATTATACAATTTATGCTTTTTGAAATATTCATAGTATTTTTTGAAATATTCAAGTATTTGTACTCATTTCTTCCCATTGACTTAATGCATTTCTGCAAATTCTTACACCTTTTCTGCAAACACTAATACTTCTGCAATTCTTATGCTATTTATGCAATTTTGGTCTTAAACAAATCTGCTACTTATGCTCTTTATGCAAATGATTTAATGCAATTATACAATTTATGCTTTTTGAAATATTATGCAATTTAAAACCCTTTCACTCTCATTGAAAACAATGCAACTCCTTCAAATTTCTTCCACAATTTCAGGCTTCATTAAACTTAAGCAATTAAAAATTTTCTGCAAATATTTAGAATTAAGCTAAATTTCAGCTCATTTCAGCTATATTCAGCTGGTTTTGTGCAATTTCAGCTTTATCATTCAGCATAAATACATTCAAATGTTGCATTTTTGCAAGAAATGCGACATTTCTAGTTTTAATTCTTTTCCATTTATTATATTTCATTATTAAAGATCCATGTCCAGCCAGTAAAGACTTTAACTTATTGGTGTGTATATTTAAATAGTCTCTCTTGTTTGCAAGACAACTCAACAGGGTATAATAGTCACCTACCTACTCTGTGATGGGACCAGGACAACGAAGACCATCTCTGGATCCTCTCAATGCATTTTAGATGGCCAGAATAACTGAAGCTCTCAGTCTGTTTGGGAACTATTTGTAATGACTCGGAGTATCCTGTGCACGAGGAACGCTAATTCCTGGAAAAGCCAGCCAGCTGACAGACTCATGGAAAAACAAGGTTCTTTGTGAGAAGCTTTTGCCACAGTTGCTCTATTGTCAGCCCTAATCAGATACCACATTATTTAAATAAAATTACAATTAAAGGCACACTATGTCACTTGTTCCTATTTTAAATCTCCTCCTTGATCCAGTCTGAGCTAATCTGACCCTTTACAGGTTCATAAAAGTCCCTCAGCCCCATCTGCTGCTTGGATCCAGAATACCACGTCTGTAACTTCTGAGTCTCTGGTCCGGTGCCCTGAAGTCTCACAAAGTCCCGTATCTCAGAGGGTTAGGCTAACCCAATGTGGCTAGCTGTTATGCTAGCTCCGGAGTGTTTTTAGCTCATGATTCCTGATTTTTCCCATCTCTCCCTGCTTGAACACAGCTGATTTCTTTGACTGAGTGATGAACCGCTCCAGTAGAAAACAGTGAAGGCTGAGGAGACGTTTAACAGGGAGATTTAGGGCTTTCTGAGCAGAAACTATGCTAACGTTTTTACAGCAGTGACTTAAAACGGACATTAGGGGGAGCTAAAGAACAAGCAAAACTGCATAGTATGCCTTAAAATTTTCCCTGTAAACAAATGCATCTAAACCTGTTGAAAAAAAAAGACTTCTGCACTGCAAAAACTGATTTCTAAGAAAGTAAAACAGCCTTGTTTTTAGACATTTTGTCTTATTTTTGTCTTAAAAATAAAATACCGTATAGGACCACCAGACTCACATACAGCTTCATCCACCAGGCTGTAAGACTACTAAACTCTCTCCCCCCACACACCTCTAGCCACACCAAACGGAGACATGAGGGTTGAGAATGGGATTAAACCTTCACCCCCCCAAAACAAACAAACAAACAAACAAACACTGTACTATGCAAATTGTGCACACTATACAAATGCTACTGCTGCTATTATTATCATTATCATTATGAGTGAAATGTCTCTGCACAAAAATTGTAATTACTTAAAAAGCATTTCATCCATATCTCTTATATTTGTTTTCATTTTATTCGTTTAGTATCAGATATAGTATGTTTTTTTTTTCTCTAAGCCACTTGCACTTTATCTACTCCGATTTAGTTGTTAGGATGTGTTCTTGTTTTGTCATGTCTTCTTGTATCTTGTCTGTGCATACACTCTAAAAAGTAAAACCATAATTTACTTAAATTTTTTTGTGTAACATTTTACACTCAAGAATTTTGAGCAGATTGGAGAGAAATATATTAAGTAAAAGCCAACTTTATCAATATAATTGTCTCCAATCTACTCAAAATTCTTGAGTGTAAAATGTTACACAAAAAAATGTAAGTAAATGATGGTTTTACTTTTTAGAGTGTGGGACTGTGAGAAACGTAATCTCAACTTCTTTGTATGTCTAGCACATGTGAAGAAATTGACAATAAACTATCTCTTATCTTATCTTATCTCTCTTCTTACAGCCCTACTTGAAAAAGGCCAAATCTTCTTAAATATGGTCACATTTTCTAGATTTGAGCAAAGAAATCTGCCAATGGGGTAAGCTACATTTGCTTGGCTAGATTCCTTAAAACTAGCGAATTGTTCTAAATGCAGAAAATTTTGCAATTTTTTAAGGAATCTAGACAAGCAAATGTTGCTTACCCAGATTTTTTTTTTGCTCAAATCTAAAAAATGTGACCATATTTAAGAAGATTTGGCCTGTTTCAAGTAGGGCTGTAAGGATAGATTTTCTTTTTAGACAAAAAATAAGTCAAAATATCTAAAAACAAGGCTCTTTTACTTTCTTAGAAATCAGTTTTTGCAGTGTGCTTGGAAGTGATGAGAAAAACAGACATCCAAATTTAGTTTATGAATATAAATCTACATTATGTTGCATTATTCCCCCCCTTTCATTTCATTAAACGTATTGAAGGATCAGCATTATTTGAAAAGCTGCCCAAAAGAAGACGATATAAAAAATGATTAAAGGTAAACTTCTAATAGACATCATCACCAGAACATCCTGATTTGATTCAGTTTGTTGATTCTAAACGGAGCTGATTGGATCTGGTTGTTGGAGGCGTGTTTCCAGTCATCCAGGTGATGGCACTGTGCTGCCACCAGAGAAACCAGCAGTCGGCATGGCGACTCCTCTCTGAGGTTTAAGCCCATGAGCAAACATAAATTATACTGATAATGGATTTATTTTAATCTGTTTAATCTCTCTAATTTCAGAGGAAACACTCTGAATAATTCAAAACCAGGCAAAGAGAGGGGAAATGTCTAATGACGACTTGTGACTCGTTTAGTCCAAAATGACCTGAAGTGTCAATATCAGCTGATCCACAAGTCCCAGACAGATCCGGGTTAACGCCGTGGAGGATGAAGATGCTGCTTTTGTTTAGTTCTCTGTGACATTGTTGCACACTAAACCGCGATTGTCAATGACATTTATAAGTCAGCGCGCGCCGCGGTGCCGTGCATAACAACCATCATGTTGTCACAGAGAAAACTGCTAAAAAAAATCAAATCCTTTTTGACGCAGGTTTAACAACGTCCTACTTGGCATCGTGGAGTTTGTCGTTGTGCCAAAGCTGAGCGACATAAATCAGCAGCCCTGAATTTCTCCCTAAATACGGATTTTCTACTTGAGAGAAAATATGATTTTAATGATGTGTTTTCTAAATGTTCCACAAACCATCTAGACTGTGAATCCCCCAGAGTTCCACGATGATTATGTGATGAGTGTACAGCAAGAAACAACATTAACTCTGGGCTGAACCTGGAGGGAGGGTGGGGGCATGAAAAGATGCAGCAGATATGAAGGTCTGGGATCTTCTATTATTAACGGAGTAAGAAATTACCAGCAGCTTCTTGATGTGCCGGTAGGCGTTGGAGGGAATGTCAGCTCACGAGGAACCCTGGCAGGAAATCAGCCGTTGTTCAGCTGAAAGGAGGCCATCACTACGAGCTGCCCCCTCTCATCGGAACAGAAGGCTGTTAGATCTCAGGACGTTTACTAAAAATGAATTGTATTCCTTTAGTTTATTGAGAACACCGCTGAGCATAAAGCCATATTTGTCATAATATGAGCATTTTTATAATAGTCAGGTGCTCTGATTTTTTTCATGCATTATAGAAAAAAATCTTTTGACTCCTGAAAAATGATTTAACCTAACAACAAAATCATCATATCCATTTGTAGCACTATCAAATACATTATAACCTCTGACCTTTGACCACAGTTGACCATCACAAACAATAATCCATCTTTTTCCCAATAATTTGGATTATAATGACTTTTTATTATGTTTTAACCTGAATCAACATTCTTCCAAGGGTTCGGTCGTGTGGGAAGACTCCACAGGACTCTTTAGTTATTATAATAAACTCAAAGACTTCCTGATGTCTCTTCCTAAAATGACACTTTAATTAAACTGTTCAGAAATGTCTTTAATATGATTAATGCATTTTCTTCCACAGTATTATGAATGTTTGATCCAGCTTCAGGATTATTCCATATTTTACTTTGCTAAAAGATTAATTCAGCTTTATTACTCATATTTACTTATTAATGCAACTGTCTCTTTAAGGGCTCGAGTCACGTGGTCTTGCCAAACTACCCCTCATTGGTCCACGCCACCACTCTGTTTTCCCTTTAACTAAGCTTCCGTCCAGAAGTGCGGGAGTTCTCCGTCATCCCTACACGGAGACAGACCTTCTTAGCTGTCAACCTTTACACAGCTAAGTTATTTTCCAAAAGGTGCCGGTCCTCCTGTCCGGGACAAGCCCCGTGGAGCCGATGATCAACCTTTCCTCCTCAGGTCCGACAAACACCTGTCCGCCTCGACCCGACATGGGAAAGGAAGCCTCAGCTCTGTTAGCTCCAGATGCTAACCACTAGCCAAGATGTTTCTCCTGACTGCGTATCAGGACAATCCGGCCGCCCGAGGCGGCGCAGACCCCCAACGGCTCCCGACGGTCGAGAAGGAGTTCCACCTTCCAGCGGTCGTCCGACCTACACCGGAATTAATACATGGAACGCCGAAACAGTAAGAAGCCACCTCCTGGTAAATGAAGGTCTGTTGATAAAGCTAACTCTCCTGTAGCTTACACCAACTAACTCTCCTCCATTTAATCCTTAAACTAAATTAAGATAAACTGCCCTAGTCTATAATATCACAGACTCAAGTCATTAAAGAGCATATTTTAAGTTAGACACTCCCTTAAACAAATGTTTAGAGAAATATAATAGAAACTTTTTCTGAATAAAAATTTACACAAATTCAGCTTATTTAGGCTCTTGGATTCGTTTTTGTGAGAATTGTCAATTTTTTCACCAAACCGGAAGTGACGACAGTTCAGGGAGACCGTTCGTTCTCTATATAGAAAACTGATCCACTGATCACTGCTTGTGACGAGCAAAACAAACCCCCAGAGTGCCGTTATTTTATTACTTTATTACTATAGTGAGCAGTTATTAAGATAAAAAAAAAAAAAAAGATAAAAACAATCAGTCCTGTAAGGCTGTACCCTGTCGGTCCAGCTGTAGACCGTGACCCACCTCCTCACT
>SSNR01000172.1:282507-293386 GCA_006937965.1 Callopanchax toddi | reverse complement strand
TTTTAAAAAAATCAGATGGATGTTAGTCAGTACTCAAGTAGACTTTTTACTAAATACTTTTTTACTCATACTCAAGTATTTTTTGGAACAGCAACTTTTTACTTTTACTTGAGTAAAAACATGTTGAAGTAGTGCTACTCCTACTTAAGTACATTTTTGGGGTACTCTACCCACCTCTGTGTACCTCTACAGTAGATATTGTGCTCTAAATGTGCAAACAACCTTATAAAATAGCATTCATGTCTTCTAGATTTTTGGTTATGTGGTGCTGCAGGAATCTTTATTATCCAAATGCAGAAAAGTCCTCTCGTATAAACTCCTGTCCGCTTTCATAAGACACACCGTGCGAGAGGCACCTGGCTGCAGACACAAGATGGCGGACAGCCACTCTCGTACTACCGTACCGGAAGCTCTCTACTGGAAGTGACGTAATTATCCATACCGGAAGCGAATATCCTTTTTCTAGATTGGCTATGGGGATTTCAAGCAAGGTCGGCAACCCTCCCCCTAACCTAACCCTAACCAATTCCAGTACGGTATACGGAGGTTGCTGTCCGCCATCTTTGTCCGCCATCTTGTGTCTGCAGCCAGGTACTCTTGCACCGTGCCGGCAAATCAGCGTAATACTGCCGCCACGTTGTGTCTTATGAAATGGCGATGCGGCAATTTTGCGGCATTCGTGCCGCCACGCTTGATAGTAATATTCCCGCAACGTCTGACCTGTGAATGAAGATTACACCTTGGCGCAACAGAGGGAGGAGTCACTAATAACGTGACAAAAGTGAGCCGACCCCCGACCAGAGAAAGTATTTAAAAATCAGGTAAACATGGAAAAGCTGTTGCACATTTGCAAACACTCAGCGGAGACGGTAAACTGGAGCGACACCGAGATCCGGGAGCTTCTGGCTGAAGCAGAAGTTAACTGTCTGTTTATGCGAGCCCTTCTGTCTCACGTCTCTGTACCCTGCGCGTCGACAGCGCGAAGACCGCCCCCATACCTCCTTTATACCGCCCCCATACCTCCTTTATACCGCCCCCATACCTCCTTTATACCGCCCCCATACCTCCTTTATACCGCCACCCAGAAATCTTTTGTGAAACGCACATGATTGCGCAACATTACCGGCACGGTCTGACAACTTATGAACGACCAAAGGCTCCCAGATGCCGGCTCAGGTTCGTGGCAAATTGCCGGCATTGTTTTATGAAAGCAGCTTGATAAATGTCTCAGCTGTACTTGTGGAGACCTCTTAGTGATGCTGGGTTGAGCTATCATTCCCTAGATTATAACTGTTTAATCATTTAGTTTAGTCAGACTAATGCTCTTTTTTTGTGTGCAAAAACAAGAGGGCAATGGTAAATGGCTTGTATTTATAGAGCGCTTTCTACAGTGCAGAACACCCCAAAGCGCTGTACAACACGAACAGTCACTCACCCATTCACACTCACACTCACACACTGGTGGTGATAAGCTACGTCGTAGTCTCAGCTGCCCTCGGACACTCTGACAGAGGCGGGGGCTGCCATGCACCGGCGCCCTCCAGGACCCTCTGACCACCACCAGCAGGCAAGTTGGGTGAAGTGTCTTGCCCAAGGACACAACGACAATCTAACCCAGCCGGAGCTGGGGATCGAGCCGGCGACCCTCCGGTTGCCAGACCGGCCACTCTACCAACTGAGCTAATGCCGCCCCAGGGCGTGTCGTGGCATGGTACACTCTGGTGCAGAATCACAACCTTGACATGCAATAAAACAGGGTTTATTGTTATTATCAACTGGGCAAGACTGAAGAGGGAGAGATTTTCAAACAACAAACGAGTATTGTAGCGACCAAAATTGGATTCCCGGCAAAGTTCCATCAACTTTCCATCCAGTGCTTGAAGGAACAAAGTTCTAATGCTTACTAATACATTCAACTTAGGGCTGAAGTTGTAACTCATACACAATGCATTCGATTTTATGAGACACTATATTATTAATAAACATTTATTTTCATGGAACTAATTAAAAATTTGTGTATTTTCTTTGCCGGCAGCTCAAACATGTTTAATATTTTGTTCTGAAAAGTTAAAATTGATTTACGTTCTTTTGTTCAGGCCGGGGCAAAACTAGTATGACATCACGTTAGGATCAAATTGGTTTTATTACACTGTTTAAAAAGAAACAAGAAAACATAATATAACGACATCTATAAAACATGAAGTGGAGTTTGTTCTGCAGATGTCCATAAATATGCATAGAGGAGACTGTAGTGTGAGGGCGACACAGCCTGAAAACACAGTCAACAGACTGAGGAACAGATGCAGCCACAGCACCATATGCATGGAGGAGAAGGTACCAGTGATGAGTGTCTTAACTCTCAGAATTAATCTACCTGTAAGCAGAAAAAGTGATTTGTGCAGAGTAATCGGATCTTCTTAATTTTTCAATGCCTTCATTTGAATTAACTGTAGTTTTTCACCGTCACAGGAACTCAAGTCACCAATATGGTGGCAAAAAAGTGTCGGATGTGACGATCAGTCAAGATCAGAGGTGGGTGGATCACCCCAAAATGTACTTAAGTAAGAGTAGCACTACTTCAACATATTTTTACTCAAGTAAAAGTAAAAAGTTGCTGTCCAAAAAATACTTGAGTATGAGTAAAAAAGTAATTAGTAAAAAGTCTACTTGAGTACTGAGTAACATCCATCTGATTTTTTTAAATGTCATCAGACAGAAAAATATAAGGTTTGGGGGAAATTCTAGTATCTTAAAGGCTAAAATGAAAAACATTGACACAAATACATAACATGATATCAAAACAGCAAGTTTTAAGCAGAAGAAACACTTTTCAAAGTCTTTTTTTAAAATATAATGCCAAAACTTACAGTAGAACTAGATATGTGGCTAAATATCTAGCTAGGTAGCTATCTATTTAGCTAACTAGCTATGTAGCTTTTGTGCACGCTAGATAATAAGAGTAGGGGAAAAAAAGCAGGTGCAGAAACAGGTGGTCTCCTTTATTAAACTGTAGTGTGACTGTGTCTGGTGTAGGGATGGGCCGATACCGGTAGTATCGGCCCGATACCCGATAAAGTTACCCGATACCAGTGTCTTCACTGTCTGTTAGTGATGGGACCAATTAACACTGATAAGTGGTCTGTTCGCCACTGACAGCCACACCCATTGGCACAGCTGCACCTTTGACAATGAAGGCAGCTTGGCTTCTTTTGTTATCTTGAAAGTTTCAACTCATCCTATTGAAAAACAGCCGTTCACACCTCCAACCGATTCATCACCCAAGCCCTTTCCCAACAATAACTCCTCTCCACACCCCTCCCTTTCACCCTCAGACCCCCTGCCTTTTGTTTGTTTCGCCATGAAATTAAAAAGCGAATACAAAGCAGGCATGCATAGTGCTTACAGTCACCCCCAAAAAATGAACGGTTCTCTACAAAGACTTGGTTCTCCTCGTTCACAGTGAAGAGCCGTTCAAAAGATTCGGTTCGTTCATGAACGTCACATCACTACTGTCTGTGACTTGTGATTTATGTTGTAGTTTCCTATATTGAACACTAGGGGAGCTATTGAGCTAAAGAGGAACAATTGTGGGTTGAGAGCTGGAGATGGTGCCAAAAAGTTAATTTTATTTGGTTAAAATGTGGAAAACTGCAATAATTTCACTGTGAAATCACAGAAAATGGTTATTTTTTCACCTTATATTTTAGTTTTGGGATCATTTTTATTAATTTATTTTATTTTATCTAACTCAGTTATTTGTTTTAAAAAGCAGAGAAGAAAAAATAAAACCTGTATTCCAATATGTTGCATTTTTGTGTGGTAGAAGTATCGGTATCGGTACTTGGTATCGTCGAGTACTCAGATTTAAGTATCGGTATCGGATCGGTTTTGAAAAAAGTGGTATCGGTACATCCCTACTTTTTGTAGGTGATGGGGTTCCATTTGCCTCGTTAAGCAGACACCTCCACCTAGCTTGCAGCCAGGTTGATTAGCTGTCTGGAATGAGAATCAGCACCTCCAAGGCTGGGGTCATGACCTCATCTTGGAAAAGGATGAATTTCCATTTCCCAGTTGGGAGTTAGTTGCTACCTCCGGTGGAGTTGGGGTGTTCATGAGTCGTGGCCAAACGTTCAGAGAAATGACACGAGGTACTTTACTGAGTTCTACAGATGTTCACTACGAAAATAAATCCAAGCCCAAAATGCAAATCTATGAATTTACCCATTGATTTACCAATAATCAGCTGTACAGTAGACATGAGCTCTGGTGTAAAGACTACCTGAAGTGAACATTCTCTTGAACGCTAGCCAGGCCTTCACATGAAGGGGTGGGACGAGAAGTTCAAGAGGGACTCTGGCTTGTTGCTTCCAAACATAAAAAACCCAAAACTACTTGGACTATTCAAACATCTAGTTATGATGCGTCCCAGATGTCCCCGTGGGAGTACTCAAGACATTCATGGTCTACATTGGTTTTGTTTTAATATCGCGGTTCGGGCACGATGTGGCGAGGCGCTGCCACCTCCTGTGGGTTTCAGCCGTTAGAGATGAGGTGAGGAGCTTGTTCGTTCCCGAAGGACTCGGAGTAGAGCCACTGCTCCTCCATGTTGCGAGGAGCCAGCTGAAGTTGTATGTGAACGGTATTTGGATGAACCCTGGACACGTCCTTCAAGGAGGAGGTCTGGGCCAGCCCAGGACATGCTGGATGGATTATATTGTCCTGGGAACACCTGGACATGGATGTTAGGTTGACAAATTGCTCTAAATGGTTTATAAAACATAAACGTCTCTGTTTTCTTTCTGTATATTATCCCTTCTGCTCAGAGTGGACCCTGCCTGATTTTTCAGTGCCAGCTTCAGTGAGTCCTAATTATCTAAAGTGTAATTATTCTCGTGGAGTTTAAACCAAACGATCCCCATCTGCTCATTAGATTTTTTGCTCTTGTGACAAACTGTATGAAAGCATGAAGACATATTGGAGTTGAGAGACAAATAAATACTGGTGTATCTGTCATGGCAGTGGCTCTGTGGTAATGAGAGTCGGTTCAAACATAAAAATCTTAAACAAGGACGCCAGCGCTGATGGATGAGCAGTTTGTTAAAGGAAGACCTCGACTGAAGTAGACATCATTTCAGTTAACAACTGTCCTTCGTAACTTATTGATGTGACGTGTTGACTGTAGTTAGACTGTCTTCATGTAATTACTGTATTCTGTCCTCCAGAAACAATGGGTTGCTCATTTCACTCCTTCATAAATGTGTTTCTTTAATGAAGGATGTTTTGTTTGTAATTAGATGAATTGCAAAATTGATTTATGAAGCAGACTTATTTGCCGTCAGCTGATGAGAGTTTGCCTGCCAGTATTTTGGTAGCAGCTGATGCTGAGTGTGCAGCCTGCTGGCTCCACACACGTTTGTCCCATCTGACGTGGTGTTGCTCCATCTGTCCGACTCAAAGCTTCACAGTAAGGATGGCGACATCCAAACACGACATCATCCGCTGGCACTTCCAGAGCTATTGTTAAACTGTCAGATCCTGCTGATGGACATGAACGACCTGTTTAAATAGAGGTGGCGTCCTTGTGGTTTTTACAGCATTCGTCAGCGTTTTGATTCTTTAGAGTAGAATGGTTGATAGAAAGGCAGAAGACTATCGGAGCCTATCCGATGCACACATGCTCATTATTTTAGGTCAAACCAGGGCCGGATCTAGCCAGCCCTATTAAGGGGGGCAGGTAGAATATCAGGGGGCCAGTCTGGACATGCTAAGAATGTTTTGGTCATCACATCCCTCCAATCCCTTAAATGCATCAAAAACTACACCATCATCATATCAGTTCCTCTATCCATAGATTTATGTTCATATCTGATCCCTACCCTCTGCATTTACCCGGGCTTGGGACGGCACAAGTAGGACACTGGCTGATGCCCTGATGAGGCTGACCTCATCTGGTTAGGGTTTTTTTTTTGTTCTTTTTTGTTCATTTTTGTGTTTTTGGTTCTTTTTGTGTTTTTTGTTCTTTTTTGTGTTTTTGGTTCTTTTTGTGTTTTTTGTTCTTTTTGTGTTTTTTGTTCTTTTTGTGTTTTTTGTTCTTTTTTGTGTTTTTGGTTCTTTTTGTGTTTTTGGTTCTTTTTGTGTTTTTGGTTCTTTTTGTGTTTTTGGTTCTTTTTTGTTTTTTGTTCTTTTTGTGTTTTTTGTTCTTTTCTGTGTTTTTGTTTTGTTTTTTTTGTTCTTTTTGTGTTTTTTGTTCTTTTCTGTGTTTTTGTTCTTTTCTGTGTTTTTGTTTTGTTTTTTTTGTTCTTTTCTGTGTTTTTGTTTTGTTTTTTGTTCTTTTCTGTGTTTTTGTTTTGTTTTTTGTTCTTTTTGTGTTTTTGTTTTGTTTTTTGTTCTTTTTGTGTTTTTGTTTTGTTTTTTGTTCTTTTTTGTTTTGTTTTGTGGTTATTTTGTGCTTGTTCTTTTTTGTGTTTTTTTGTTTTGTTTTTTAGTTTTTGTGTTTTTTAGTTCGTTTTGTGTTTTTCGTGTTTTTAGTTCATTTTGTGTTTTTTGTTTTGTTTTTTGTTCTTTTTTGTTTTTCTTTCTTTCTGTCTCATTCATCAGTAGCTACTTTGAATGAGGACAAACGGAAGAGAGCGCTCACTCTGACCATTTTTCACTGAAATATTTTTGAAATTTGTTATTTCTGCATGCAATCGCGTTTGGGGGGGGCAGTCATGGAATTTGGGGGGCAATGCCTTGCCCATGCCTACATCCGGCCTTGGGTCAAATGTCTGCTACTAAGGCAGCAGGAAAGCTCCTTTTTATAGAGGATTCATCCAACTATCATCGTGGTTTTCACTGAGAAAATATGCTAATTATAACCTAAATATCATATGGAATTAGTGAATTTGACATTTTTATTAAAAGTTTTATAAATGTTGAGTTGGACATATCTTATAATTGCAAACTGCAACAGTTGTGTCTAAATTTTGTCTCAGTTTGTTGCAGTTTGCCATCATTTTATTTGCAATTTGGTCTCCAAATAGCCTGTCTCATATTTTTCTGACTCGTGGAAATTGAACTTAGATTGGTTTAAGATGCCTGCAATAAGAATGCACCGATACTGACACTGATATCTATATCAGATCCATGTACTCTTACTGGTTAAAGTGAACCGATACCACTGCAGTAGCTCTGACTGCGGTCAGAAGGCTTCACGGATTGGTCAGTTCTGCTGTAGTTTTCTAGATTGGTGGCTAGGGGGAGCTGTTGAGCTAAAGAAGAACAGTGTGGTTAGTAGGCCTAGGCGATAAATCGATTGAATGAATTAATTCAAATTTTTGGTTGCGGGTGATTTAAAGAACAAGTAAATTAAGTTTTTGTGTAATGGCATATTTTTGTCTCCCCGGAGCTTCCGTAGAGCTAGTTCCACATAGCATTATTGCTAGCGACAACAACAACAACAGCAAAAACAATCACCGAAGCAGTCACTTTGCACATATAGGGCCCTATAAAATCCGTTTTATCTTTTCCTAAATTCCAATAACTTGACGGCTCGTTTCTATTAATTTAGCTGAATGTTCCGTATACGGTTCGACCGGCTCCACGCTGCTGCCTGTTTTCAGACGTGACTCTGACTCGGAGCTCATCACATTACGCTGCCAGTCCATTGTCTGTCGACTAAACGTAAAGAGAAGTCATTCTTCAGATTCATAAAGGTCATCTGGATATTGTTCTGCTCTGAGCTTTGCTCTAAACTTCGCGGTTTTGAATTTTCTGGAGGTGTTTCAGTGAGACTTTGTCGAAGCGGACCGTCTTTTTTTCCTCTGTGTGGAGCGGAGAGCTGCGTGCGCAGGTACGGTGGCGGTCAAAACACTTCGGAAAATATAATTTTCTATACTAATTTGCAGATATAAGAGAATTCCGTGAGATTCCACGTTTTATACTGAATTCCATTTTGTTTGGTGATTTCCGTGATTCCGTCCGTTTTTTCCGCATCGCGGAAATCATAGGGCCCTATGTTGTCTGCCATTGTATGTGTAGGGGGGAAATTGGAAAATATTCGTAAATCGAATAAAAAAAAAAAAATCTGAGATTTTATTTTTAGGCCATATCGCCCAGCCCTAGGTAACAGGGTGGGAATGAATCTGTGACTTCTGGTCTACCGTACCAAGCCCTAAACAAGCAGATGTTGAGCAGGTAGGCTGGTCTGCCTACAGTCTGACCATGCTGTTGTGCAAACACCTTCAGGCAGATGTCGTTTCCTTTCTATCATCAGTCTGTACAGACTTTAGAATTAGGTCAAGTTCACAGCAAATTGTTTTATTGGTCTAACATTTGACAAGACACTTCAGATCTGGCAGTAACCAGGCATGTGAATCCTTCTAACTGGCACCTCCAAGTTAGAGCCAAGTCTAAGTGATGTACGACAGAGTGACTGTGCCAGAGTTGGTGCCTGCCAGTCAGATGTTCTCACACGGTCTCTGCTTCATCACACTGTCAGGGGTCAGAACAGAAGAAGAACATTAACTCAGACTACCAGGAAAAAGCCATTCGGTCTCTTAACGTAAATTTCACTCAGCCACACACTCATCATCTCCTCGTCCATCCAGCCCTTTGCGTTTGCCTCGACTATGACGCCAGCTGGAAACGTGTCTTTTGACAGTTTTCCTCTTGAAAATGACCATGGGTGGTAGTTTCTGGCCATTTGCCTGGCAACCGAGAACAACCGTGAAAGATGACTTTTCGTTCCCTGTGGTGCGGATAGACACCGTGCTCGTCCCCGTTTTCTCGACAGTACGGTTCATGGGAATATCAAAGGTGAGTGGCACTTCATCCATGTTTGCTATGTGTTCTAGGCAGATCTTCTTTTCAGTGACCTTGTCCGTGCAGTAGGTGCGGAAAAGGGCTAACTTTTCTTCGTAATCCTTTGGCAGTTGTTGTGAGACGTGCGTATGGAGAGATTACGCCTTTTCATAAAACGAAAGCACCAAGAAGGGCCACCTCGAAAGTCGTCGATTTGCATTTCACTCGCTACTGCTGTCGCCTTGAGTCGAATAGTGACGGTAGAGACGCTTCTACCAGCTGCTCTCTGTTGAATGACCCACTGTTCAATGTTGTCCTCCAACTTTGGCCATCTTGCTTTGTTCCCGCGGAAACTTTTTTAGTCTCCTTTACTTGGCGCAGGTCGTCTGCTTGCTTCCTCCACTTACGAACCATCGATTCGTTAAAATTAGGGATGCACCGATACCACTTTTTTCAAATCCTATTCAATACTTAAATCTGAGTACTCAATGATACCGAGTACCGATACCGATACTTCTACCACACAAAAAAATGCAACAAATTGGGATACAGGTTTTATTTTCTCTTCTCTGCTTTTTACAACAAATAACTGAGTTAGATAAAAAATAAAATATATTAATAAAAATGATCACAAAACTAAAATATAAGGTGAAAAATAACAATTTTCTGTGATTTCACAGTGAAATTATTGCAGTTTTCCACATTTTAACCAAATAAAATGAACTATTTGGCACCATCTCCAGCTCTCAACCCACACTGTTCCTCGTTAGCTCAATAGCTCCCCCTAGTGTTCAATATAGGAAACTACAACAGAAATCACAAGTCACAGACAGTGAAGCCACTGGTATCGGGTAACTTTAACCGATATCGGTATCGGGCCGATACCGATACTGGTATTGGTATCGGTGCATCCCTAGTTAAAATGAGTAATAATGAGTGAGAGAATGCTATTAAATAAATCACATGTGAGACAAATAAATGTGTTAGAGGCATTTGTTCAATGCAAACATGAGACATGAAGCTACTGGCACTTCACTGTCTTTCCTCTAGTTTTGACTTATTTTTGGATTTCTTTAGTCTACTGAACTGATGAACCTGATCTGGCTTCACATTTATTACATTAATCATTAAACTTGCTCCTCTGAAGTGCTAAATTGTAATTGGGTCTTTTATTTTCACTCATTAGTGCACCAAGGGTTGCTTATTCCACAGCTACTAATCTTTCCCATCCATCACACAGTTTACCTCGGTATGAATCATGTTGGTTAAAACCTGCAGAGCTCAGGAACACATTTCTAAGAGCGCTACAGGGAGTTCAGAAAATTACAACGGTGAACTTATTTGGTAAAACAGTCCCTATTCACAGACCAGTTGCACATATCAGCATAAAAAAGAAGTCCATCTTTAGCCACCTCTGTTACCTAATGGTAGGTCTTAACCCATGCTCGTTAATCACACCTGCTACACACGCCACTTTATGCCGACTCAGCTTTCTGACTTTCATCATGGCTTCCATTTTTTACAGCGGATCAGCTGCACCCACAGCTAGCTTTCATATTTGTTGTAATGTTTAGTTCAGTTTAAAGCACCAATTCACTGCAGAACTCCTCTCTGGCTCCAGGTGAAAAAACAAGTCCACTTAGTCCAATTCAGTCCAATTAATCAATGCAAATCATTTCATTCACTTTGATGAAATATTGCACACAGCTCTAAGCTATTTATACAATCTACAAGAAGCTCAGAGCTGCATTGTTTCCAGTGACCAGCAGGGGGCAAAAAAAAGTCAGATTGTTTAATGTCAACGATACAACTGATGTAGTTCCCCACTTGAACTGTGACCTCAGCAAACCTCTTCTGATGGATGCACAGCCTGTTCTGACAGAACAGGTAGAAAAAGTAGATAAGTTGTCCCATTTGGATCAAAACTGGATGTGAAGTATTGCTGTGTGCGTCACTACTTAGTGAGGATAGTAAATGAATGATCACAGCTGAGTTCCAAGACAAAAATGGAAACAAACATTTGAAGTTGAGGCATTGTGTCTAGAAACTGATATAAAGTTCCCAAACTTTTCCAAATGTATGCCGTGTCCACCCCCCC
>SSNR01000172.1:265310-282413 GCA_006937965.1 Callopanchax toddi | reverse complement strand
AAAAAACAGCTATTATTCTAAATGACTGAATCTATTTTTAAAATTCTTATTTCATTTTTTTTGCATCAGTGTGAATTGATTTCAAGTCGTGAAGGCAGGACATTTGACTTTTTCTGTACGTTTTTTAAATCTGAGGGATCCTTTTTTTTAGCTGAATGTAACTTTTTCTATCAGTTATTACCAAATGTTTTTACTTCCAGGAAATATACAGACTTTATGCACATAGCCATTTAAATTATTGGGCATTTGTTGCCGTGCCTGCTGAGGTGAGATGCACTTTAGTCCTGTAAATATTCACAAACATGTTTTACCTCTGGGTGCAACTTTGTTTTGCACACTTTTGAAGAAGTCTTATATTATGGGATAAGATTTGTGCCAAAAGGATCAACCCAAAGTGCAGTCTCACACAAAATATATCAAAATAAAATAACCAAAAAGGACATTTCAGAAGCAAAACTGTAGAATTCAAAAGCAAAAAAATCACTCTAAAAACAAAATGAACTAGTTCATAAGTAAATATGTATTTTTCTAATCCAAAACTGTATTTATCCTTATTAACAACTCATATTTTCTTTTCTTTGACACACCTCAATAACTTCTGCTTCATTCAGACCATTTGGGCTTTTATTCTGAAGGGCATGTTTTGGTTCTGCTGATAGCTCTTTGCTTTTGCTGCACCTCGGTTTTGCTTCTGCTCCAGGTTTTTGCTTTTGCTTTTGAAAGTAAGTCTCAGTGGGAGGGGCTTTCTAGTGCTTCAATCTTATTGGCTATGAGGGTTTGGAGTAGGTGGCTCTAGCTGTTTGCCATAAGGTGCGTTCGAGATGAGCCAGTTCTGCGCAGATTTGATCGCCGGTGATCGGCGCCCAGTGCATGCCGGTTAGATTTCTGTCCGACTTGACGCCGACTTGCTCTGATGTCATGCCTACGTGGGCAACGATAACCTCGTGAGATCAAGGCGGACGCAGATTTTGGGGCAAGGCGCTGCAGTTTCTCTCCACCGGCTGCAAAACCGAGAGCATGATGGGAAACGCCTGGCTCTCACCTGATCTCAGATCTGATTGGTTCACGTTTTGATCCAAACATCCTGTGGCAGAATGCGAAATGTTATTTTTTATATATTGTAAAAACATGCCACGTTGATGATGTCACTATAAAGGCCACAATGAGAAATGTGATTTGTTTCAAAGAGTTTTCAGTAGGAACTGTTTCCATTTTCTATAAAGTTCTAATAAAACTGTCTGATTTTTATAATCAGATCATTTAGTACAGAGCATCATCTTGTTTATTTTCTTTGATATGATCTCTCTGGATAGATGTCTATTATTTTGTTACTTTAGTGTTGTTGATACTTGTTCACTCTTGAATTTGTTTTGAAATACTTTGAACTTCAAATAAAGATTTTGGAAAAAAAAGGAAAGTCATCTGCTATTACGGACATTAACGCGATATCTTCAGCCTTATCATCACTACGAGCTACATTTAGGAAAATCTGTCCGACTTAAAAGCAGACTTTTGGCCACGCCCCCTGCTGCGTCCGCCTGCTCTCGTCTGTTTTCCAGGCGAGGCGCAGTTCATCTCGAACAAGCCCATTAGTATGGAGCTACCTACTCCAAACCCTCATAACCAATGAGATTGAAGCACTGGAAAGCCCCTCCCACTCAGAGCAGACGCAAAACCAAGGTGTAATCAAAACATGCCCTTCAGAATAAAAGCCTAAATGGTGTGAATGAATCAGAATTATGTGAGAACCAAAAAGTTGTGTCAGAGAAATAAAATATGAATTGTTAAGAAGTAAAAATAAGTTTTTGGTTCAGAAAAGTAATCAGGTCTTTATGAATTAATTTTGTTATTTGTGGGATGATTTTTTTATTTTACACTTTAGCTTTTGAAATGTTTTTTTGTTGTTGTTGTTTTATTTTGATATATTTTGTGTGACTGTAAAATTCAGTTGAGCCTTTTGGCACAAATCTTATCCCACGTTATATAAACATAAAACCCTAAGATATATTTGAAAATATTAGAAACGATGTAAAATCAGAGTAGTTTAATGAGCCAGTTTTCTCTGATGACACTTGAAAAATTAATTTTCAAGGTAATATGAAAAAGGTGAAAACAAATCTGAAGCAGAAAAGCAGTGCAGCTTCGATACAGAGGAATTCATGTCGCCCAGTGTATCCAGACGTACGATAATTATCGTATTTGTAGGATAATTTAGCACTCTGTACGATCAATAATTCCATAAATACGATAATTTGAGCCCTTTGTTGTGTGGAATTTGTGTAAGAGATGCTTGTTTTAATCATTATTTAAAGCTAAAACTACTTTAAAGATTATAATTTTGCACAGTGTTTGATATACTGATATTAACACCTGGGTTAAGGCTGTAACTTAGTAGAGTACGATCATTTTTCTTAAAATACGATAATTTTAAGATCCTGGTACGATATTTCTAATCTGGCAACACTGATGTCGCCTATAAAAGAAAACATGATTATTTCATGCAGATTCTGGATGTAGCGCTTTGGTTTTACAGGGAAGAAGAAGAAAACTGAAAAATAATCTAAATTGTTAAAAAAAACACCAATAAATCTGTGTGGATCAAAGGTAAATGGTTGAATTGGAGATCTTTAATGTTCTGGATGAATTTGATTCCAACAACCAAATGAATGAAGAGTTAATTTTGGACATGAATTCCTGTAAATGTTGCTCATAATTGAAATGTAAATCCTCATCATCACCTTTTCGTTCCCTTTCACGCCCTCCTCAGCCACAATAACCCCCTCTCCATCTTCCTTGTGCTCCCCCCCTCCTTTAGTGCTTCGCTCCTCCTCACGTCCCCCACCATCCTCCCCCCTCTCATCCCTCTGCATTAAGCCCGGCTTGTCTCGCTGCCTCTCTGATCCCGGGAGCAGTGCTTTGCAGGAGCTCCTCCGACCAGCGCGAGCTCTGCTGGTCTCCAGTCTCCCTCACAACGCTGCCTGTGGGGAAACGAGTGGGAGTGCAGGAGGAGATGTGGGAGTATCCATCCTCGCGCAATAGAGAGAGAGGACAGAGAAAAGGATCAAAGTAATAAGTGAGCAAGTTAAAGAGTGAAAACCAAGAAGAGATGAGAAAAATTAGGGAAAAAATGCAGGAGTGGGAAATACAGGATAGCACACGGAGGGGGGGAGTGAGTGAGCGAATGGGAGAGAAAGGGAGAGAGTGAGCGGGGAGGGAGGGAGGCGAACAACACTGCAGACACTCGTCCGCTGTCACTGCTCCGCAGCCAGAGGACAGAGGCAGCAACAATAAGAGTGGGAGCGGATACGATGGAGGAGGACGACCGTAGCATCGGTCCCCATCACTGACCGCCTCCTCTGGGACCATCCTGCCAAGTTGGGACCAAAACAAGAGGAAACTGCTCTCTGTCCTTCACAAGAACACAAGTTCTGGACCCTAAACTCCTGCAGGACCCTCCTTCACACCTCAGAGTTATTCCTCTCTTTCACACACACCCTCACTTTTTATCAACACCCTCTCTCACAAATTCCTATTTTTGCTTTTTGTTATCTTTTTTTTTTTTGTCACTTTCGGCTGTTGGAGACCTTTCAAGCTGAGTGGATTTACTTTTCTCCTGTGACGGACCATGGGGCCGGGGTGGAGGGGCGCAGGAGGGACCCTCCAGAAAAGGACCGGGGAGAGGAGCTGGTACCTGTTTGTGACGTTGCTGCTGTTCTGGAAGGCTCAGGCGCAGACAGACGATGGGAAGTCTGTCTACTTCTGGGAAACAGGTACCGCTAACCCACTAATTACAAGTTAAATCCGACCCATTTATTTGCCTGTTGAGCGTTTACGAGGGCTGGTGATGAATTAGTCTGCAGAAATGGTCTGTGACCTCCCACACTCAGTGGCAGCCAGACTTTAATTGTGTCAGATCCATGTTTGCAGAAAATGTCGACTTGAATGTTCCTGAATCCATAGCATAACTAAAAATAGTGGAAGGTTGTTGGGTTCATCCATGCTCTCCTGCTTCCTCATGACGCGGCTTGGTTGTTTCATGAATTGGTTTTTGGAGTTGCTCGACTCGATGCGGCTGAACTTCAAAGATACGTGCAGTTGAAAGATGACCCAGAAATCTACAGTAGAGCCGTCATACTGAGCAGCATTTCTGAGTGGATCATCTCTCAGAGGCTCAGGTGATGCACCGTTAGCGTGTTCTCGCTGGCCGGTGGTGATAGATGTTTCCTCACAATGGTGGGGAGAGGAGCGGTGGGTTCGTGAAACTGACTCGACTTTGGCTATAAATATTTCATGCATGTGTGGATTCATACATGTTGTAGCGTTTGGAATAACTATTAGTTATTTTAGCCACACCCTCTTCTAATAAATATGGAAGCTTATTTTTAGAAGAGGGTGTGGCTAAAATAACTAATAGTTATTCCAAACGCTACATTTGGCGAGCCAGCCAGGAGACTGAGGAGTGGGGCAGTTCTCCGGCGTCCGTACAATGTGGAGATTGTCGGGTGTTCTTGTCTTTTCCTGCACTTGATTTCCACTCTGAAGATGTTTTAGTGCATCTTCTGGCTGAAGGGGTTTCACAAACCAATCATGGGTGATTGGTGAAGTGTCTATACTTCACTGAGCTCTGATAATTACATCAGAGGAATTAGACGCCAAATTAGTGTTTTTAACATCTACAAAGTTCTTGAAAAGATAAATCACCTCACAGCTTACAGCATGAATGAAGTGGAAACCTCAAGAAAATGGGGCTTGTTCGTCTTCTAGTCCAACTTTTCAACTAGAAAGTCATTTTCCCCTAACGTGTAGAACTTTTTGCTTCCCGATCCCTAATTCAAACACCCTCACTCCACATGTCCCGCCCCGCCTCGCTCAGCAGCAGTCCCTGGTTGACGTATCCCACGTCTCCTCTGTAGTTCTGCATCTTTAAAGAGGATGTAGCTGAGTAAGGAGATTAAAGGAGCAGGGATTTAACAACCCAGGAACGACAGCCGAGGGAACTAACTCAAGAAAGAGGAAGGAAGAGCGAGCACTGCAGGCGGAGAGAAGAGGATACCTTAACCTACATCTACCCTGCCGTTAGGTCATAATGATTACGCCTCGCTCCCACGCTACGCCACCTTTCTCCCACACTACAAATGTTCCCCAACTAGGAGAGCTCTAGGCTCTTTGCTTTGAAATGTAATCCAGTGTTGGGGTTTGTTCACTTCTTCAAAATAAAAGGTGGATTCCAGCCCCGGAGTCTTTCTTTATGCGCCTCTTTGGTTTGACAATTGCCTGCAGAGTATTAAAATCACACAGGGCAAATGGCTGCTTTGAATTCCACAGCTTTTTATCAAAAAGTGATTGTTTGTGCCACATTTGCATACTTATTTTTGCCAATGGAAGCTTGTTTAAGAGGGAAATAAAAAACACAAAATGCGATTATGTTGATGCACGTTTTGCATTGGAGGATATATTCAGAGCTCTGATGTTTTGCATATTGATGAGTCTAGCTGAAATGCAGCTCCCGTCTTCAGAACTGTGGGGAATTGGGCTTGCGTTGCTTTTTATTGCTTTCTGTTGAAAATATCTGTTTTGGGTGGCGAGGTGGGTCATTTCTGTCGTTTTGCTCTGAGAACGCTATTCAAATGAGGCTGATGGAGACAACAGGCCTGACGCTGCGAGGGGTTTCTCTGACGGAGGAGAGTGATTACAGCAACCGTGAGGATGAAAGTGGTGATGATGATGATGGTGTGCCACACTGCTTCTGGGGGCCTTTAAGATATTGTAGAGAGTTTGTCTTGCACTCAGATTCTCACAGCATTTCTTCTTCATGTCACTCCCTCCCCGTTGCACACTGTCACTGCACTGCTTCTCTTCAGCTAATTGCATAGAGCTCTTTCTCTCACACTGCCATCATATCTGATAGGTAATGAAACAGGATGATGAAATGTGAAAGAAATTTTAACTGCTGACTGTATTTAAAGTGTAACACCAAGATGTCAATGCATCTAACAAACGCTGCTGTAAGTCATGTTAAGAGCTACTGAGTGCCCAACACACACTTATACACAGCAGGAGCATCATCCCTCTCTGCTATAAGGTGGATCGCTTCATTAAACCTGATTAATGGAGCAACAAGGTTTGATCTGTCCAGACCTCCCATCCAGCTGAGGACAGAGCAGGCTGAGGATCTTCATGTGAAGATGTTGTTTGGTCCTTCAGCACGTCCCTGAAGTTTAAAAACATCATGGAGATAAAAGAGAATTAGACTTTCATAACCTGTTGATGCTCATCAAGAGATCCTGACTCACTTATCAGTTTGATTCGGCTTCCTGGTCTAATCGTTCTCCATCAGCATTCCTAGAACGCATAATCTTTCCAGGGATCGAGATTATCTATCTTTAAGACTACGAATGAGTCACCTGCATCCTCTGGATCGAGCTACCATCTCCCCCCATTAGATCACTTCTCAGCATGTGACGTTAAGCCCGCTAAGTCACCTGAGACTTGGACTGGCGCTTTAAGTGTTTTAGCGTGACGCGTTTCTGCTGTGTGCAGTTCCACAAGAACGTTTTAGGCAATTTCCCATCTTAAAGACTGGAAAAACCAAGTATTATTTTTTATAGAGTGATCAGATTGGCTAAAACTTCAGCGAAATAACCGGATTATACATCTACCATGACTGTAAAGAGCAAAATGAAGAATGAAAACCAAAACAAAGAAAAAACACTGATAAAAATCCACATAAAAGCTGAGTAAATCAGAACATTTAAAGTGATAATATGCAACTTTTTCATAATTTTTTAATCTTCTCCTTGAGCCAGTCTGTGCTAATCTGACTCTTTACAGAGTTAATGAAAAGTCACTTAGCCCCATCTGGTGATTAGATCCAGAATACCACGATTGCAAGATCTCCGTCTCCGTCACGGTACCCAGGAAGTCACGTGTCTCACGAGGGTTAGGCTAACCCAAAGTGGCTAGCTGTTATGCTAGCTCTGGAGTGTTTTTAGCTCATGATTCCTGATTTTTCCCATCTCTCCCTGCTTGAACACAGCTGATTTCTTTGAAGGAGTAAATAACCGCTCCTGTAGAAAGCTCTGAAGGCTGAGGAGACGTTTCAACAGGTAGATTTAGGCGTTTAGAAGCTGAAACAATATGCTAACTTGTGTAATGCAGTGATTTAAAACGGACACCAGAGGGCGCCCAAAACAAGTAAAACTGCATATTATCACTTTAAGAAATAATGAATGATCAACATCATAAATCTACCAGGGCTATGAGGATAAGAATCAATAGTTCATATTATTGTTGCTCCATCCCAGGTTTTCTTCTGTTCCTCCTGCTCCCTGCACCACTCCTCCACAGGTTCCCTCAGTCAACCAGCTGCCCCTCGTCTCCATCATCACCTTCCTCTGTATATAACCACCTCACTTCATCCACTCTTTGTCTTCTTGTCCTCCTTTGTCATCAATAAACCTTTTTATGTACAGCTGTCTCTGCTGCTACCTCACCTGCGCCCGGGTCCGGCTCCATTTTGGCAAAAACAATGATCAATTAATCACTGAAATCAAAATAAATCATTTCACATAGAACTTGATCATTTTACAGCACCAGTTCGAGTTTTTTCAGGTCCTGACAACACTAGTCTCCATATTTTTAAAAGAGTTTTTTTTCTTCTAGATTAGAACCAGAAATAAAATTAAACTAAAACCTGAAAACCCAATGGAAAGTGTGTAGACACAGCACATCAAAACACAATGAAGGAACATTCTGAGAATGACAATGATTCTCAAAACACTCGAATCAAATTTTCTTTGATATTTTTCCACAATTTTGGCTCAATAATTAACCTTTTCATCACGTGCCTGAAGTTTAACACTGACAGAAACCTAAAAAACGACTTAGAAAATCTGAAAATAATCTTGAAACACTTATTGAGTATTGACTGAGTGATGAACCGCTCCAGTAGAAAGCAGTGAAGGCTGAGGAGACATTTAACAGGGAGATTTAGGGCTTTCTGAGCAGAAACTATGGTGATAATGTTTTTACGACACTGACTTAAAATGGACACTAGGGGGAGCTAAAAACAAGCAATACTGCATCGTTTTCCTTTAAAGTCTGGTCTTCGTTCAGGAAATGTTTGTATGGAGACAAAAGAAAACCGTAGAAAATCAGAACCAGGTTTTTTACCAAGTCAATTGTTAAACTGATGAGGAGTTTGTTTTGGTGTTTGGGGCATAAATGCATAAAACTATCTGAACATATGTACATGAGATGACACGTTTATATGATCTTTGTTGGGGATGAGGAGGCTGCTCGGATGGAGTGATCAACCTGGAAGGAAACTGTTCCTGTGACACGTGGTTTTTATTCTGATGGTTCCTGGTCTCCTCGAGGGAAGAGGTCCGAACATTGTGGTCAGGGTGGGAAGGGTCTTATGGTGCTGAAGGTATACAGGTTCTGTAGTGAGGGCAGGCTGCAGCCAATCACCTTCTTTGCAGGTTGGATGATGTGCTGGAGCCTCTTTCTGTCCTTGACAGTAATGGTGTCCCAGACAGAGATGGATGGACCTTAGGATGGTTGTGTAGAAGTAGACCATCCCATCCACTGGCAGGTCGAATGTTTGTAGCTGCCACAGACAAAGCAGCTTTTTGAGAGGGGAGCGTATGCTGGTCTCCCACCTGAAGTCATGAGAGACGATGCAGGAATCAGTACGATTCCACGGTGTCCTCAAGGTGGGCCTGAGTTCTTTCTGAAGTCCATGTTCATCCTCATACTGACACCTGTCGGTATGAGGATGAACAGGATGATGCTTAACTGACTGGTGGCTGGAGGTACAGCTGTTAGAATAGAAGAAGAAGAACAGAGGGGAAAGGACGCAGCCTTAAGGGGTTCTGGTGCTGGTGGTGAACAGGTTGGAGTTCCCTAGCCTCACATGTTGCTTCCTGTCAGACAGGAAGTCTGATGATGGAGTCAGGCACGTTAAGCTGAGACAGCTTGTCTTACAGCAGGGTCAGGATTATGGTGGAGCTGAAGTCCACTAAAAATATCTACCAGTCGTGTCCAGGTGTTGGAGCACACGGTGAACTTCCATGTTAACGACCTTATCTGTAGACCTGCAGGGGTTACGGGACGGGATCAGTGATGGGTCTCAGGTGTGACAGCACCAGTCTCTCATGACAACGGATGTTAGGGAAACAGGTCTATAATCATTGCCTTTTTGGTCTTTTTGGGATGGGAACAGTGGAAGCAGGTTGGGACGAGGCAGGACTCCAGTGAGGAAATGGGATCGGGGACAGCAGGTCAGCACGGTGCCAGAGTCCGGTACAGCTGCCTTAGGGGGGGTTCTGTCTCTGAAACAGTTTGTTTACATCCCTCTCCCCAACGGAGAAGGGTGCTGTGGTTGTGGGCATGACATCATGGGTGGCAGGTAGCAGCAAAATGCTTGTTTAGTGGAAAATCTGTAAGTTGAGATGATAAACATGTTGGAAGATCCCACACTAGACGTGTTCCTGAAGGTCTCGCCTACAATCATGGTGTTTCTATAAGGAATAAATTACTAATTAAAACTAAAAGTTTAAGAAAATGACCACCTGGACTGTAGTATGTAAAGAACTGTATGAATCAAATACTGGGAAAACCTATTCGAGGTGTTTTTTAAATCAGGAAAATGTCCCATTTGTTTGAAAGGAGGGGGTGGGACTGAAAACCTGTACTGGAACCAGCCACTAGGGGGAGTGATTGTTTGTTCCGGCTTTAACTTTCAAGTTTTGGTTGGAAGTCTAACAGATGAACATTATCGTTTCCATTGATTTAATTGTTTTTGTGATGGAAGTTTCACGTACCAGGATGGATCGCTCCAGCAGGCGTTGAACTATTTAACAAAAAACCCAATCAGCTGCTGTATGTAACAAATTAAGTTCCCATAAAGTACTTATCCATCTATCTATGCTGTTACTGTTTTAAGGCAGCTTTCATGCCACACTTCATTAGGTGCTCTGCTGACCTACACTCACCCTGTAAGACCCAACCCATCAAAAAATACCTAGAAAATTCAGGTTTTTTGAATTTGGAGTCCTTTTTGGACCTTATAAATAATGGGAAAAAAAAAAGAAATAAAATATCACTTTGCAAATATGTTTTTTAATGTGTATCGTTTTTGATACGTCAGGTATTTTGTGCAGTTTTTTTACTCACATTTTGTTCATCTGAATAGTAATAAAACATTTATAACACATTTATATCCTATTAAACACTGAGTTTTCTTTAAAACTTCCTTAAAGTTTTTTTAAGCATACTGTGCATCAACATTATTGATATTTTATAAGAACTTTCCTTTGGTTTGGTTTTTATTTCTCATTGTGGTAGATCTGAGTTCCTGTCTTTGTTCAGGTAAAGGCAGACTTTGTATTTTCACAGTAAACATGGTGAAGTGATTGTCTGTGTGCTGCTTGAGTTCCTCATGATGAAAAATGCTCACTGCCATCTTTTAGCACATCAGGAGGAACACTTGTTGGCCTTTTGTGAGGGTGAGGTGTTCCTTCCTCCCAGGCTTCTCATGTCCTGCATTTGTAAGAAGTACCAATAACAACTTGGAACTTTTGCAGGGGCATGGGTTTATCTGTCACTAAAACCTATAAATGATGTCCTGTAAGGTCTGTGGTTTGAGTCTTCTTCAATACATTCATCTAACTCTACATCTGGAGATTCAAATATATGACCTCATAAACCCGCTGTATCAAATTTGATACACACATTTTAAACATGGTTTTATTATGAATTAAGTTTAAACATTTTAAGCTGTTTTACATTGATTTAATCCATTAAACATTCTTATTGAAGTTTCAGTAACAAATAAAATGTTTACTTACCATAACCTGTTGAAAATTGACAAAAGTTTGCATGAAAAACGACGTCTGAGTCACTGACTGAGCGCAGGCATTTTGAATGAAGGTCTATAGATGGAAAAAACACTGACCCCTGGTGGTTATTTTGTTAACTGCATGTATCTGATTATATACATCAGGTTTTTCAGGAAAACAAAACTCTCACTAAAAATGTAGAGGTCTCAGAAAGTCGTGTATCAAATATGATGCGAATGGCGTGATAGGGTTAATGCTGGTATCTGAAAAAGAAGCAACTTATCTCATTTAAAAATGCCCATCAGAAGAGAACTGTGTGACCCTGGAGTTAACACTCGTGTGTGTAAACTCTAAAAACTTTGGAGCTAAAAGATCATTGTTCATTCATTTTGCTGACTGCTCAATGCTCGAACACGTTGGGATGATAAAAAAATCAAGAATCTCTTTAATGGATTCTCTTTGTTTGAAAACTAGTGTGTGTGTGTGTGTGTGTGTGTGTGTGTGTGTGCGTTATCTGAGACCTGATTTTCTGTCTTGTGTTTTCGGTCTCATCTTTAGGCGCTCTAGATTGCCATCGTGTTGTAAATTGATACTGTATTGCTTCTCTTAGCTGTTGGCTTTCTTTGATGCTCTAAGTCATTTCTTTCTGCCTCTCTGTGTTTTCTCTTCCTGATTGTCATTGTGCTGTTTTCTGAAATGGTATTGCTTTCTGAATTGTTGGTTTTAGGGGGAGTGTTTTAGTCTTGATGTGTTTTTGGAGGCAGCACAGCGGCACCGTGGTTTGCACTGTCACCCTCGGTTCTGTGGCGGAGAACCGCTGTGGCTTTCTGCACCGTGAACTCGCTGCTGCGTGTCACCACGACCGGCTGATGTCACCTTTTAAGGCGCAGGGACAGGGCAAGTGGGGCTGACAGGCCATCGTTAGTGAAATACATTCCTCCCTTCACAGCGGTGCGAGCAGTGAAGGATGTCGCCCCCATAGAGGGCTGATAGCGGCTCTCTCACGATCACCTTCTATTAGAAAAAACTCACTGAAGAGGCCATCCACAAAATTGAAGGAGAGCGGGTGTGACGGGTTCAGGAGTTCAATACAGCAAAGGAAGGTCATTATGTGGCAAAGTGCCTCCAACCAAACTGATTGTTGTAAACAAACATGTGAAACAAGCTGAGCTCAGAAGAAAAGCCAGGAGATAAATGGAGTCCAGTATTGATCTTTTTCAGGTGCTTTGGACTAATTAGAAACGCTTCTTCCTTTTCAGGGTCAGTTCTTCTGGTTACAGCTCTTTTGAAGATGTTTTGATTCTCGTCTCAGCAGGCCGGAGCAGCGTCGTGTGATTCAGAGCCTTGTGCACCTTGAAAATCCCTTTCCTTAAATAGCTGTGTGCTAAAACCTGCTTACCTGCCTTATGCCAGACAGAGTTTTTTCATTGAGCCAGAACAAATACACACGACAAGCTGAAGCTTTTCTATCAGCGGGAATGTGACTGGCACCATCCCAAATGAGAATATTCCTCCGAGATTCCGGCTTCATTTTACCGAGTGCATTGCAACGTGACCCTTTGTGACCCTAATTAACATTACACCTAAGGGCAAATGGAAAAAAAAGTCAGGATTTTTCATAGGGCTGTTGAAGTCCTTAGCAACAGGCAATAAATTTAGGCCATGCATATAAATGAAGATAATTTCCTTGGGAATTTTATTTTTCATTACAGAGTGTGCCAGTGGGTTTTATTTGAATTTAGCACGCCTGCTTTGTTTTTGTTTCCCTTTTTAGTTGGTTTGGAGTGGAAATGAAAGCTTGGTGTGTCTTTTGTGCATCCTGTTCATGGAGAAACCAGCTTTATTTTTATTTTAGAGGTACTTGTTGTCTCGGAGGAGGAAAATGGCTGAAGCTCTGGTCTGTGGTTTGGTGTCGCCGCAGCAGAAAGCTTGCCAACAGCATGACGTTGCACTCGGTTTTATAAGCTCTCCGAGCAAAAATATATCAGGGTTGACCCACGCTGATCTATTTTGTGGCTTTGGAGATATTACTCCACTTGCTTCCATGCCAGACTGCTGCCCTTTTTGAAATTGCTCATCCATCCATTGGAAAAAGATGCCAAAGAGATGCCAGAGTTTGTTTAATCTAAATGGCAGCGCTTACGATAAGACCTGGCTATTACTGATATAGGAGGGACGGCAGGATTACAGATTATACTTCATCCAAAAAACTTTATTTAGACAGATATAAGAGGATTCTCGCTGCCTTATTTCACTATATTTAAATAGGTCAAAACAAATTTTTTAGATGGAGCGCCGTCGCTCGGCTACAGTGTGGGTTTTCTTTGCAGATGGTCACTGGATGAGTAAGCAGCTCAGTGGAAGATTTATGTCATGTTGAGATGGTTTCTTGCCGATTATCAGCCTTGAACTCATAACGACACATGCTGCTGTAAAAGGATTAGTAGTGAGATTAAAGTGCTTTCTGTAAGTTTGACTTTATTAAAGACGTGTCCACACCCTACGCTGTTGACTAGATATTCATGAAGAAGACGAGATGTTTCCCCTCATGGAGCCAGAGAAATCATCTGCTTCTTTACTATTTTTTTAAGTTGACAATATCCTTGATCCTGATGAGATGATGGATGGTGAATCTCCTCCCAGATCCTGAGCAGGGCGTCACTGAGCTCCTGGACAGTCTGAGGTGCGACCTGGCAGAATCAGAGGAACCTAAACACGAAGAGCCAGAGATGTTCTGTTGGAGTCTGGTCAGTCATTTACTTCATCCTCCAGGAACTGCCTGCAGACTTGATGCTGGGCATTCTGGTGCACCAGGAGGATCCCAGGACCCACTGATCCAGTGAAGGTCTAACAATGGGTCTAAGGATTTCATCGTGACACCTGATGACAGTCAGGGTTCCATATACAGGTCTGTGCGTCCCTCCATGGATCTGCCCCTCCAGACCAACACTAAACCACTAAAACAGTAATGCTGAAGAGTTTTAAGCAGTATAATGTCCTCCACAGCTTCTCCAGACCCTTTCACAGTCTGAGCTGAAACTGAACCTGCTCTGATCTGTGAAACGCACAAGACTCCACTGCCGGACCTGAGAATTCTGGTGTTCTCTGGTGTCCAGCTTCACAGTGCTGGGCAGTGAGCACAGGGCACACACCAGTGGCCTGCTGGAGGTCACGGTGTAGTACTCATCCTGTTGCTCCTTGCACAAAGAAGCAGCTAGCGGTCCTGCTAATGGGTCGAGGACCTCCTCCAGCCCTGTCCAGCTCTTCTAGAGTAACTGAGGCTGTGTCTGAATCCAGGGGTAGGATCTTCTGAGGACGTGGACTTGCTGGTCTACCTAGGTTGGGTCCTGGCTCGACCGCTAAGACAGGAAATAAACGGCTCTGAATTCAGACGGTCTAGCCTCATACTTATCCCCGCCCCTCAGTCCAGTCGCTTAGCAACCGTGACAGCGCCGACAGACAGGCTAAAGCTAATAAAATGGATCTAAAGAAACACTTGAAGCTCTTTTATGGTGACTTATTTCCTAAACTTTCATTTAAAACATTCAAGCTAGCTTACATTGATTTCTTGTCTTAAATAACATGAAAAATAAAACATTCAACCTCTTTTGTGGAGATTTTTATTATTAAACTTCATATAAAGAGAAGCAAAACATTCCTAAACACAAGCTTTTATAATCTTTTGAAAAACTTACATTTAAAACTGAACTGCTCTCTGGTTTTTTCTGCTACTGCTGCAAAATTGATGAACCAGTAGAATCCAACTGTGTCTTGTGTTGTAAATTCAATAAAGTTGAAAAAAAAAGTAGAATCCAACGGCCGGCACGCAAAGCATCCTGGGATAGCCTTGGCCAGCGAGGATACACCAGACCCATCCTCGAAACTGAGGTGGAGCGAGGACGCATTTGAGGACGCATGCATGAGTATTCTTCGAATTCGGGCAGCACTCGTCGCGGCGCTGTGACGTCATCGGCCTCGAAATGCGTCCTCAGAAGCGTCCTACCCCTGAATCCGGACACAGCCTGAGACACAGTAGAACTTCAGGCAATGGCAGATGCACCATCATGGTGGAGTTGGGCTGCTTGAGCAACCTCTGATGAATATTTCTTGGAAAAACTCTGGCGCCCAAAAGGGTTCAAGCTTTAATGTATTTTTTGCAGTGTAGTTGCAGGACTTTGAGATGTGAGCCCAAGTTAAAACTCAATAAATCTTGAGTCCATCCTGAGGAAACCAAGCACCAGTTGGGGAGTGGCATTCACATCAGGCCTTTGACTCCCCAGAGGCAGCGACGCGGCTTCACTGGGCTGAGAGGAATGGAGGTATCATCGAATAAAGCAGTGACATTTAGCAGGAAAGAGTCCACCCCCCCGCTGCTTTCTCCAATACTATCCTAATAAAGCTGCAAAATCAAATATCCTGCTGTCCTTCCAGCAGCCTCATCATCAGCTCTTCATCATTCCTCCAGCTGTTTTCACTTTACATACACTTTAATAATCAACATGTCTTTGTATTGTAAATTAAATGCAGCGTTTTGCTTTTTGAGAACTAGATGCTCTGGAAATAGTTTGTTCAGCAAGAGGATTAACTCATCATTAGATCATGGACACAGGCAGCCAGGATCTGCAGTGTGGTTAAGGACCTAAATCCAAATATCACGAGAACATTACAGAAAGCTTTTATCTGTTGTTGGTTCATCGTTATGCAACCAGAGAGATTTTATTTTTTAACCTTAAATCAGATTGCATGTTTTGACCGGTTCATGAATGATTTATGTTGGTTTTTGGACCTTGTGCTCAAAGTAAAACTAGTTCAGTCATTCTTCAGGGTGCTGCGCTGCAGTGATGGCACAGTAGCAGTAACTGAGAGAGGTCAGTGTGTTTGGCATTTTCATCTCTTTCCCCTTCAATAACATCCTGTTTACACGTATTACTGTTGGCAAAGTGTGTCATGAGCCCAGTGTTGTTTTTGCAGCCACTTTGGTTTTAGTCTGAGGCTAAATCACACCGCCTCCGGAACCGATGCGGTCCGGTCTCCGTATACCGCAAGGATTAAAACCACTGAGTCTAATCAGAGCCTTCACATCGGCTCTGATGCGGCTGTGGAGTTGTTACCTTTCCGTATCAAGTCAATTTTTTCTAGCTGTTGCATCAGGCTTTTCGTGAAGTTAAAGCCATACTCAGTAGCCAGGTAAACAATGTAGCTTTTAACGTTTTTTTTTAAAGCCTCTTAACAACATTCCAACATAGTATAGCCATAAATATATTGTGGAGATTAAAAAAAACCCCCAAAAGAAATCAATAAAGTGGTTGTCCCGCAGTTCTCTAAAAACTTCAGCCAATCCAGGACAATCCAGCTGTCTGTCTGCCGCATTTCCTCACTGCTTGGATTCACCAATAACCCGCCCGGACACATTTTCCGTCTGAACATCCCGGAAGTGAAAGGAGGACAGAATTAGCCGGTGGTCAGTGCTTTCATTTTAAGATAAAAATACCAGAGTCCCCCCAAAAACACCTTTTCAGCTAGCAGAAAACTAAAGACGTTTGGAGGTGAAAAGAGGAAAAGCTGGGGGAACGTTTCTACGGCTGGAGTTAGACTCTGCTTTGTTATCGTCGCAAAACGGGGTCCCATGTCTACGGGAGGCTGGCGTACCGATTATACCCGACGGGAGGGGAGAGCGCTCCGAGTCGTGTTTCTGTAAACTAGCTAGCGAGACCTAGCTTGTTTACCTGGCTACTGAGTATGGCTTTAACAAAATACATGCACCAGAAAGGAAGTACGACGCAAACCGGCGAAGTGCATCCAGTATATTTAAAAAGAAGACTTTAGCTACGTTGCTAACGTTAACATGATTTGGATATTTAAAAGACAAAGAAACAACAGAAGACTTAATTAAGCAGAACATTAAACTATATAAAACGGAGTGTGCTTACCCATTATAGAACAAGCCAAGTGAATAAATAATGCTCAACAAAAGTACGAGAAGACGAGTCTAGCTTTTGTTTACCAGCTGCTGTTTATACACGTAGTTGTTATTGCGTGATCTCACGTGAACCACAGAGATTTGGTGTTCTCGTGGGAGCAAAGTACCGGAGACGTTCTGCACAAAAACCGCAGGCTGTGTGAACTGCAGTCCGTACGGAAACCGGACCGCATCTGTTCCGGAGGCGGTGTGAATGACGAGTTAGTCTTTTAGACTAAAATCTGATTAGTTTTAGTCACAGTGTGACAGTTTTAGTTTAGTTTTAGTCAAAAAAAAAAA
>SSNR01000172.1:223271-237616 GCA_006937965.1 Callopanchax toddi | reverse complement strand
TTTTGTTTTCTCGATTTGACTGTTTTATGCCATGTTTGTTCATCCACATAATTGTATGTCCGCTGCTTCATTTTCAATAAAGATTTATAGAAAAAAAAGAAGACAAAAAATAAATTCACCTCCTCCGGCTTCTTAAAAAAGTTTTTTTTATTTGCGATCCGAGCAGATGTCTCTGTGCCTCCTCCGGCTTCTTCTTCTACTACTACTTTCAGGTTGGCGTGTGCGCAGTGTGAGAAATCCTGGGTCCTCCTCCAGGAGAATCGCCGACGAGCTACGAGAAAATCAAACACGTTTGATTTTCCAGCGAGCGTACGATTGCTGATCGGGAGCTCCTCGTGAGGTGAAAAATCGCTCCTCGCTACCCCCTGTATACGACACCAACACCAACGCACGACATGCTGAACTCGGCACAATTTCGAAAATGGTCGCAGAGGAGGAAATCGCCGGAAGATCGGCGCTAAAGTCGCACAGTGTATGCCCGGCTTAAGTTAGCTCACCAGACGGCCAGTGTAGCTAGCGTGTTGTTCACGGTCCTTGTTGTCGACTGCTTGTCGTTAAGAGACGGGAAAGTGCGTTTTCAACATGGCGTGGCTCGTCAATGGCGAGTTTTGCAGTCGACTGGAAGCGGTCCCTGGTAATAAATTCGAAGCTCGCTGCAAGAGAAACCTCAAGTTGGGGACTTTGGGTGTAATAGCGGTCGAATCCCACGCCAAGACGGAGAAACATCGATTGACCGTGAAAAGTCTTCAGCGAGCACGAGCCTTAACCGAGTTCTGTTCGCCACCCAGCCGTCTTCATCTTCATCAGGAGCCGGTCCCTCCTCCAGTCTTCAGCGCTCTACCACTTCAGCTAGCGACCTGCGGGCGACATTTGGGTCAAACGAAACGTCTAAATAAGTGGTGCTGTGGATTCTCCGTTCCATTACTAAACATTTGTCACATAACAGTAGCAGTGACATCAGCAGCATCTTCCAGGCAATGTTCCAGACTCAAACATTGCAAAAACTTTTTGAAAGGGTTTGAAATTTTGGGATTATTTGCCTTCCTATTTGTGTCTTCTTGGTCTACAATTTCATACAGAACGGTCTAAAAGTGAACTTACTGAAACCTGCAAGAACCCTGGATAAAACAGTGACACTGAGGAGCACCTGAAGCAATAATTACGTAAAAATGGAATGGTTTTCTTCTGAAAGTGAATTTGATTTGTTTTCTCAGACACAAACATAAGCTCTCTGAGCAGAACTTCATCATCCTGTATGCATGCTGTCACCCTGCCTCTCAGTGTGTGAAGGTCAGCTTCACAGCACGAGACTGACCTTCTAGAAACTCATCAGCTAAGTGCAACAGTGGATTACCCTGCTGGCATATGTGAGGAGGCTGCAAGTCTTTACAGTCAGACAGTTGCATGTATTCACCGACATCCACAAACACACAGCGTCACCTCGAGTCAGAAAGGTCAGGAGACAGAGAATGAACAGCAATGGAGACGTAAAGCCAAGGTATTTCCTCCGTCCCTGAACCTTCAGACGGTGAAGCTTTGGCCACTTGGTAGTGCTTCTATTTCACTGAGGATACCACGCAGTGACACTGTTTAGGTGTCATTTTTTCCCTATTTGTTCTACAAAACACATCTAAAGGTGCTGGCAGAGATAAAGGATTGTCTTTGTCACATTTTTTGTCTCAGCACACATTTGGCCAGTCCTTTTCTCATCCACCGTCTAAGACACAAACCAGGCCTTTGGACTTTGTGCGAAGAACAACCGGGGTGGTTTTGTATTTGTGTTTAGAGCACTTTACATTATTTTCTTCCAAAGAAGCTCCACCAAAGATCCAGCTGAGGTGTTCTTGGCATCTAGTGACACCTTCCACGTGAGGTGTTTCAGATGATTGTATCCACCAGGAGGAGACCTTGGGTCACTCAGATCTCAGGTGACCTGTGAACGCCGTGGAGTCCCTCTGGATGAGCTGGAGGACGTAGCTGGGGAGAAGGAGGTCTCCTTCAGTTGTTGCCCCCACATTATGGTTCCAGATAAATGTAAGAAATTGCATGGATGACGTAGAGCAGCGGTTCCCAAACTTTTTTTGCCGCTTTGACATTTGAACAAATTCCTGATACCTACGAATCATTAATGTTACAAATTGTCGATACTTTTGAGTGTTTAATAATTAAATCATATGTAACCGAGGATTACTGTGAGAGTCGCGTGTCCTACATTCAGTAAATGCCCCTCGTATTTCCATGTGATGCTCTTATCTTGTAAAGATGGCGGGTGTGTATGGGGGAGTGCTGATCAAATGTGTGGAAGTGAGCAGGAGGTTACTACACTGGATTAAGCTGACGGTTCTCTTAACTAACTGATTAGTGTCTTTAAATTAACACCCAGCTCCGTTAGCCATTAGCTCATCGGCGGCAGAAAGCAGCGCTGCATCTTTAGTAAAAACAACAGAAACAAAGACAACGACTCACCATGGAGTTGATTAAATAAGGACACACATGGAATCAATCAGCAGAGTCGTTACAAGCTGTCAAGAAGGATTCTTTGAATAATAATATCCATTTGACGAGGTAAACAGTCCAGCAGCTCCTCAACTTTGCCCCGGAACTAATAGTAAAAGTTATTGTCGCCTTCAAAATAAAGGTCTGCTAAAGAGTTCACATGATTGACAGAAAAAAGACTCAGAGTTCCTCCAAATATTGTCCCACAGCTCCACACAATAATGGTATACATGTTTATTTACACATTTTTACTGAGTGGGGAACATTTTTTTCAAATTTTCGCCATTACAGTTTTCATCTTGCGCGCCCCCTAGTGCACCCCCAGGGGTGCGCGAGGGGGCGCCACAGTTTGGGAATCCCTGACATAGAGGAATTTACAAATTATCGATTTGCTTCTGGAGGAAAATATCTTTTACTTCTTAAGAGAGGTGAACAACCAAAGTTAGGTTAAAGTAGAGAGTCACGTAGTGAAAACATGTCAGATTCATATAAATCCACTAACCTGTAAAAGACCTTCTTCAGAGTTTTGAGCTTTGGACAAACTGAAAACAGTCCAGGAAGAAAAATCAAACTGAAGGATTCTTTAAAGGCTAACTCTCTTCTGCCTGGGCAGCATGGTGGCATTTAGAGCTGAGGACTGGACAAGTATCAAGAGATAAATAAAGTCCCAAAGGCAAGAAGAAAATGAAAAGGACAGAGAGTTATTACCTCTCCGAACTTTATCCTCTGTCGCCATAATCTCATTATTCCCCAGCCCTGCCCTTCCTCATAATAACGACACACACCCCGACGATGCCTCACTGGGACTGAATGAGCTGTGATTCTAGACTCAACACCTTCAGTGACGTATTCACTTCCACACTAGTGCACTTTTGTCTTCTTGATTCTCTGCACTTTGTTGTCTGTACAAATTACATCGTGCAAGGTTTAATGCTACCTTTTCATCTTAAGAGAATCTTTTATGGGGATTTTCTCTCATCCTCGCTGAAGATTTAAGGACTGGAGCCGTTAACTGGATTGGAGGAAACAAGGAAGCTGAAAGATCATGAGAGAGAATCAGATTAAATCAACCATTACTGGAGCAATCTGTCTGTAAACTGTGTGATCATCTCTCTAACCAGGAACCGACTTTCATCAAAGATGAAAGCGTCGTGCGTGTAAATCGACAGCATTAACCTTTTAGCGGTGCTTGCCACTGTGATGATCACTTGTTACAGAAGAGCCCCTAACATTCAGGATCGCCCCACTGGGATACTGTTGTTGATAAAGGGAATGTGGAGGAATCTGAGAGGGAAACGGGGGGAGATAAAAAGCCTGGGAGAATACAGATGATGGAATGGGTGTGAAAGAGGAAAAGATCAGCAGAGACAAAAAAAGACCCACTGTGAAAATGAATGCAGGATGGAGCGAAATCCTCAAAGGAGAAAAGTAATAAGCCTTCCTGCTGCGTGCTCGGCTGCCAACCTCCATGATTGATCAAGTCAGAGCTCCTCGCTTTATTAACACTGATCATGTGACGCCAACAGCAGGGTTTTCCTACTGGGATGAGAGGGAAGAGCGCTCTCTGAAATGTATTCCCATCTGTCGAGTTCAATCTATCCACAACACCACAAACGTACTCTGATGTATCTGATCGCCAAGAAACACGCCCGACTCTTCAGCTGCCGCCATTCAGACCTGTACTGTTGGCCTTTGAGACTTTTAATACGAAGTCACGTTTGATCATTCCACCATCAACTCCGCCGTGAATTTAAAAATGTGAATTCAAACCAAATATACGAGGAGCAACACTTCAAATGCCGTTTTCCTCTCGTCTCCATAACGAAACAGCTGTTTTATCAAAGCAGATTTCACTCGTTCTTTACTTCTTTGTGCTGAAGTATCGTGTTTGATTCTCTAAAAAAACATGGTGCTTAATGGATCCCAGTGCTTCTAGGAACTCGTATTAAATGATTTTACATGATATGAACTCACCAGCTGTAGTCAGAGGTGAGTTAAAGCCACAGCAGGAGAATCAACAACATGAACCAAAAGACTGAGATGAGTTCTTCTCCAGAGAGCAGAGGCTTTCATCACTCATTAAAGTGATAATATGCAACTTTTTCATATTTTTAAATCTTCTCCTTGAGCCAGTCGGTGCTAATCTGACTCTTTACAGAGTTAATGAAAAGTCACTTAGCCCCATCTGGTGGTTAGATCCAGAATACCACGATTGCAAGATCTCCGTCCCGGTACCCAGGAAGTCACGTGTCTCAGAGGGTTAGGCTAACCCAAAGTGGCTAGCTGTTATGCTAGCTCTGGAGTGTTTTTAGCTCATGATTCCTGATTTTTCCCATCTCTCCCTGCTTGAACACAGCTGATTTCTTTGAAGGAGTAAATAACCGCTCCTGTAGAAAGCTATGAAGGCTGAGGAGACATTTCAACAGGTAGATTTAGGCGTTTAGAAGCTGAAACAATATGCTAACTTGTGTAATGCAGTGACTTAAAACGGACACCAGAGGGCGCCCAAAACAAGCAAAACTGCATATTATCACTTTAAACCATGTTGGAAGAATAAAAATCTCTCCAAAATGATAAAAACTCTATCAAATTATTCAAGTGTCGCCAAAACAGAAAACTTTTGATCTTTTGAAGGAATCCGGGTTGTGCTTTCGGTTTATTTGGACTTGTTTTATGTTGACAAAGACCAAAAAAAAAAAACAACTTAATAAACAAATTAGAAACAAGGAAGAGGAGTAAAAATGGAAATAATTAAAAATGTAAAAATGGTGGAAACTTTGGGACTATTCTTCTAAAAGTTTCACTGCTTTGACAGACTTTTATGTATTTTGCTATATTTCTTCTTTTTTTTGTGCACCATCAAAATATTAAAGTGGCTACAATGTTTTTGCCTGTGTGTGTTCATGAATCTCACAAACCGCTGAGACTCTCAAAGTATTCATCAGTGGTGCAGCTACAACTGGTTATAGTCAATTCAAGATGGCTGCCACTGCTTATTTAACAGAAGCACAAAAATGTCCGTCAGTTTTCAATAGTTTTAGTGATGTGGAGCAAAACGTTGAGCTCTTAGCAGCTGAAAGTCATTCGAGACACTCTGGGTGAAAGCGGATCGTGTAATATTGAAATGTATTTGTTCATTTACTTTACAGACACGTTTAAACAAAGTGGCTTAAAGGAAGCTAAAAGGCATGTGGGAGGAAACCCACACATGCATGTGGAGAACATTCAAACACAGAAAAACAGCAGGAAACAAACCTGTGACCTTCTTGCTCCAAAGTAGCGATCCTACCAGCTGCACCACCATGCAGCCCAAAGCCATCAATCCATCTTTCATAAGCGCTTAGTCCTCCACTGAGGGTCTCCTAACTCCAGTATCACGGGGTGAGAGGCCAGGAGACCCTGATGGCTCGCCACCACTGGACCTCAAAGAGACAAACACACACCCACCTACAATTTAATGACATCAGTAGAGCAGACATGCATTGTTTGTGAGAACCCAGGGAAAAGCCTGCATTCCCGGGGAGAACATACCGACTCCATTCAGAGAGGCTGCTGAGCCGGGACGCGAACCCATGACCTCCTTGCTGCGAGGCAACAGCTCTACCCACTGCGCCATGATTAGAACTCTCAACATAAGAACTGCAGCATAAAAGGCAGGAGGTAGGACTGTATGCATTCCTTCCAGCGATGCTCAGATTTGATCATGTGTTTTTTTCTCCTTGTGCACAAAGAAGAGGTCATGCCCAACCCAGACCCAGAGACATACGGTTTTCTGAGTGTCTCAAATTGTTGTGAGACCTGAGAAGTTCGGATGAGTTCTTTTTTAGACCACATTTTAGTGCCTGTAATTGACATACAAGACCTTTTTATTGTGGAAGCACATCAGAGACCTATTTGTATTCCAGACGAGGAATTCTAGTCACATTCACTGTAATCGTCCCAAAATCCTCCGATCTGAACAGGTTCCTTGATAACTTAATGCAAATCTATTCATAGCTTTTCTTATCTCCAGAAAACTTTCTTTCTGTGAGATTCAGACGTGAGTCCACCTCAGATATGGCCTTCTGAGCTTTGTGTTGAGGTTTGACAAGATCAAATGTTGCATCTTTGCTATAAAATGGTAGCAAAATATTCATTCACCCACGGGCTGACCTGAAATCTCTGGACTATTTAAGAACTCTTTGCTATTATGAGTGCAAAAATATGTAACTATTCACTTTCATTATCATCTGCACGGAGTCCAACGTGTGAGTGAGACGCATCTGGTTTGCAGCATCATTAACCCACATTTATTCCCACAATGAGCAGCAATGCCCTCTGTGGGCTACATGCATGGCACACCAGCAAACAAGTCCCAAACGCCCACTTGTTTATGCTCCTAACAGCACTCAGACTCTGCATTCACTCACATTTACTCCATTCTTACTTATTGAACAGATTGAAACATGATTTAGCTTGTAGCTAGCTCACTGCTAACCAGGGCCGGAGCTATAGCCAGCCCCACTAACGTAGGATATCAGGGGGGCCAGTCTGGACATGCTAAGAATGTTTTGGTCATCACATCCCCCCAATCCCTTAAATGCATCAAAAACTATGACATCATCATATCAGTTCCTCTATCCATAGATTTATGTTCATATCTGATCCCTACCCTCTGCATTTACCCGGGCTTGGGACGGAACAAGTAGGACACTGGCTGATGTCCTGTTGAGGCTGACCTCATCTGGGCAGGTTAGGTTTGTTGTTCTTTTTTGTGTTTTTTGTTTTGTTTTGTTTTGTTCTTTTTTGTGTTTTTTGTTCTTTTTTGTGATTTTTGTTCTTTTTTGTGTTTTGTTCTTTTTGTTTTGTTTTTTGTTCTGTTTTGTGGTTTTTGTTTTTTTTTGTTTTGTTCTTTTTGTTTTTTGTTTTGTTTTGTTCTT
This sequence comes from Callopanchax toddi, assembly GCA_006937965.1. Lineage (NCBI taxonomy): Eukaryota > Metazoa > Chordata > Actinopteri > Cyprinodontiformes > Nothobranchiidae > Callopanchax > Callopanchax toddi. The sequence goes on along the minus strand of SSNR01000172.1, from coordinate 230,201 downwards.
TTTTGTGTTTTTTCTTCTTTTTTGTGATTTTTGTTCTTTTTTGTGGTTTTTGTTCTTTTTTGTGGTTTTTGTTCTTTTTTGTGATTTTTGTTCTTTTTTGTGTTTTGTTCTTTTTGTTTTTTGTTTTGTTTTTTGTTTTTTTTTTTTGTTTTTTTGTTTTTTTTTTTTTTTTTTTTTTTTTTTTGTTTTTTTTTGTGTTTTGTTCTTTTTGTTTTTTGTTTTGTTTTTGTTCTTTTTTGTGTTTTTTGTTCTTTTTTGTGTTTTGTTCTTTTTGTTTTTTGTTTTGTTTTTGTTCTTTTTTGTGTTTTTTGTTCTTTTTTGTGTTTTGTTCTTTTTGTTTTTTGTTTTGTTTTTGTTCTTTTTTGTGTTTTTTGTTCTTTTTTGTGGTTTTTGTTCTGTTTTGTGGTTTTTGTTCTTTTTTGTGGTTTTTGTTCTTTTTTGTGTTTTGTTCTTTTTGTTTTTTGTTTTGTTTTTTGTTCTTTTTGTGGTTTTTGTTCTTTTTTGTGGTTTTTGTTCTTTTTTGTGGTTTTTTTTCTATTTTGTGTTTTGTTCTTTTTTGTGTTTTGTTTTTTGATCTTTTTGTGTTTTTTATTTATCTTTTTGTGTGTTTTTGTGTGTTTTTTTTGTGTTTTGTTCTTTTTGCTTTTGGTTTTGTTTTTGTTCTTTTTTGTTTTTCTTTCTTTCTGTGTCATTCATCAGTAGCTACTTTGAATGAGGACAAACAGAAGAGAGCGCTCACTCTGACCATTTTTCACTGAAATATTTTTAAAATTTGTTATTTCTGCATGCAATCGCGTTTGGGGGGGGGCAGTCATGGAATTTGGGGGGGCAATGCCCCCCCCCCTTGCCCATGCCTACATCCGGCCTCGCTGCTAACACAGTGTGTGTGTCCACCTATGAGGCGTTTCACCATCTCCTTTTTGTGCTCTGTTGTGGTTCAGGATCACAGCAGCTGACCCACCTGGCAGCACTCCGACACCCGTCTGCCCTCCTGTCCCGTTCTCTGGCGATTACCACTCTAATCCATATTTAATGGATTCAGCACAGTCTCTCCTCCTGTCCTGATGCTCGCCCCTGATTAAACCTCCACTGTGTTCCAATCCAGATGCTACAACTGGATTGAGGGAGAGAAAGAGGTGTCTACACTGGATGAGCCAAAGCTCAGATTTTTCTCTGAGCTGAGAATCGATTGGCTGCCTGAAAGGCTTTTTAATCACAGTTACAGACTACAGGTTATAATCTACATGTGTGGAAACGAGGAACGAGTCGTCTGGTGTGACCTGACGTGACGACTCCTGGTCACCACACTGTAGCTGGATGTCTGCAACTTTAAAAGAGTTTGAATCATTTTTATGTTTGCTAACGTCAGTCAGCTGGAGCTACGTCTTGAATGAGTTGACGTCAAATATGAAGCAGCTGTAGGTGTTGGTTTAACGATCACTTCCATTAAAATCGGTTTTGTCATTCAGGAAAATGTTTGCTAACGCTACAGACACAAGTGTTCGTGCACGCACACACACACACACATCTAGCCAAGCAAAGGGAGAGTAATATCCCTTATGGTGTCGGCTGAGGACAAACAGGAATAATGACAACATTTTCTGGGTTTATTGATGATGTCGACGCGTCAGGATGCAGAGCAGGTTCAGGTGTTCTCCCTGACTGATTTCTTGCAAATCAGAGCTGCAAAAAGCAAATATCAGATGCTCACACACACCGATCCGTCTTTGGATTGATGTTTGGGAAGTTGGTGTCTGCATATCCAGCACAGATATTTTGTGCATTCATGTGGAATTTTGCTGCATATGCTCATGGCTCTCATCTCCACTCTGCTGCTGTTGGGGAGTGTGTGTGTCTGTGCAGGTATGTGTGTGTGTGTGTGTGTGTGTGATCCTATGCTCAGTGGGTCCATCTCCTCACACTCTACTCCTATGTTTACCTGCAGCACTGCTGCATTAAATCAAAGGACAGAAACGTGGAGTTGTGTGTTCATTTCTCTCTCTTCCTTCAGATGGAAGGTTCTTGCAGCTCACACCTCCTGATGTGATCATAGTGCTCGGCGTGTGTGTGGCGTGGGTGTGTTTACCTTCACCTAGGACCTCCTGCTTTACCTGATCCGTTCTCTCAGTGCGAGCTATCCATTAGCTCCTCTCACTCTGCAGTAAGACTGGGGGACTTTCATATCATCTCGCTGTTTCTTCAAGGCTTTATTCTTTTTTGTTCGCTAATTTATGTAGGAAACTGAGACAGTGGGTGGCTCATTTATAGATAATGATATTCCTTGTGATGCCACTTCTTGTTATTTCAGTGACTGAGAAGACAGGGAACACGTAAGGAGAATCAGAAGAGAGCGAGATGATAAAACACGTGCGCTGTACAGGTACAGCCGTCCCCTGAGCAAAAGCCTGTAATCTATTCAGTGGGTGGTTTAAATAGATGCAGATGCACTGGAATGCACCCACCTCATGTCTTGTCACCTTGAATGCACCTTTTATCTACCTGTCCAGACAAACTGAGGAGTGCTTCCTCAAAATGGTTTCATAGACTAAAGCAGCACTGATTAGCATTTCATTTGGAGGGTTTTGTTGACAGCGTTAGCTTTGTCTTCAGCTTGGTGAATATTTTACTGAATTATAAAAATAGTCCAGCAAACAAAGTGTAGATATTTACTTCTAATGAATTCCTAAAAAATTGATTAAAGGTACTATAGGTAATTTGGTAAACAATGTAGCTTAAAACGTTTTTTTCATACCTCCTAACAACGTTCATACTAGGGATGTCCCGATCCAATCACGTGATCGGAAATCAGCCCCGATCACGTGATTTTGGACTCGATCAAAATCGGACGTCACCTCCAGATTTTGACTCTGGTTTCCTCTACATGCGCACCGCCCCACCAAAATAAAAGCCGCTACGCCTTCAGAAGGAAGTTTGGGTTTTTAAATATATGTTAAACAATCTAAAGCACATGTGTGCACTTATATTAACCATAATCAGAGTCTGAATCAGTTTCCGGTCCAGGAGGAGGGAGGGGGCCGGGACCAGGAGACACGTGAGCTTATGGAGCAGCGACCGAGTTCGCCGCTCACTCCACACCCACTGGGACTCGTCCTCCCCCTGAACGGAAAGCACGCACCGACTGGAGCGAGTCATACCCGCGCTAACTCGTTCTCCCTACGCCGTGTCTCCATCCTGACTGGAGGAGTTTCTGCTGAGTGCTGCACAACACCCGCACTCCGTCAGGAAATAAATTGAGCGATGTTAAGATTTTTAAAAAGCGCTTTCTGAGGAGGAGCTTCCTGATTAAATGTTGCTCCAAAACATACCAAACACTGACGGATTCCTCCAAATAGTCTAATTAAGAAGTTGGTCAGAGCTGCTGCAGTCAGAGGATAAAGCAGGAGGAGTGAAGGAGGAGCTGATGACTTAAGAAATGATCCGGGTCATTGTCAGTAAACAAGTTTGTTCTTTCTGGGCAAAAAATGGAGCAGAGTGTTAAAATAATGTTGACATTTCTGCACCTGAACAGCTGTAGGAAAAAAAGGTTTTCCTCAAAAAGTTACTTTAACCACAAACTAATTTTGTGCACAGAGAATATATGTTTAAGTATTTTAACGTATATGGATATGATAGAATATACAGATAGATGGATTTATGTCTGCAGCATGACATCACTTTGTGGCTTATTTGTTTTTATAAGTTAAACTTCGGCAAAGTAGAACTCAGAAGCAGCTTGAAGCAGAAAGTGTGAGTATGTCTGTGTCTGGAGGCTTTATAAAGTTGATCACAACAACATATTAAAAAGATCGGATCGGGACTCGGGATCGGAAGATCTTCAAAATCTAATGACTCGGACTCGGACTGGAGGGCAACAAAACCTGACCGGGACATCCCTAGTTCTAACATAGTATAACTATAAATACGTATATTGTGCCGATAAACAGAAAAACACTAAATAAATCAATAAGGTGTTCCCTCTCAGTTCTCTAAAAACCTCATCCAATCATACTAAAGCAGCTATTGGACAATTCGGCTGTCTGTCTCCTGAAGCGCCTCACTTCCTCTCTGCTTGGATCCTCCATTAATGCTGCTGGAGCATTTTTCAGCAGAACATCCAGGAAGTGAGAGAAGGACAGAAACAGCTGTTAGCGCTTCAGTTTTAGGAGAAAATACCAGAGTCCCAAAAAGAAAAACAGCTTTTCAGCTGCAGGAAGCTAAAAACGTTTGGACGTAGAAAGAGGAGAAACCTGGAGGAACGTTAGCATAGCGCTTCAACAGCTGGTGTTTAGCTCTCTATTGTTACTGTGGTAATGTGCGGTCCCATGTTCAGGGAGGTGCAGCATAAGGATCATACCTGATGGGAGGGGTGAGCGCTCTGAGACGTGTTTGTGTAAAATAGCTAGCGACACCTAGCTTGTTGGAAGATTAGCTCTAGCTTTAACCTCAGACAATGGCCAACACATCCACGACAGGTCAAACTCGACCTGGTTGTGCTTCCATTCAGTTAAAATTTTATGCAAAGATAAATACGTTTTTGATGAAAGTTAACCAGGTGTTTTGAACAGTGGTAAAAATATTTTGTGCATCATTAAAAATGGTCTTATTTTCATAAACGGACGCAAAAGCTACATGTGGTTTCTACTGAAGGGACAGAATGTAGAGAAAACTCTAAAAATCTTCCCTGAAAGTGAGGAGAAAGATGGCGAGGAGTCCTGAGGAGTTTCTCCCTTTGGTTTGTTGTGACTCTTCTTCCATGTCAGTCAGTTTTTAGTGTGAAGCAGAACTAGCTGATTGTTCTTGAAAGCATCGTGTGAGAAACAGAAATAGAATTTATTCACAAAAATCCGCCATAATGTGGATGAACTCTTCACCAAAAAACATTAACACTCCCACCTGATGTGAGTGTTTGTTTTCCTGAATTTAAAACGGTTTTTTCAATGGTTTTTACTCCATTTGAAAGTTTTCTATGTGCTGCTTCAAAGTAGGGGTTGAACGACTTGCTATTTTTACAAGTCGACTACCAAGTAATAAAAGTGGCGTCGACTTCGACTAATCGCTGATGACGTCATACATACGGCGTATACAGGACGGCTTTATAAAACTTGACAGGCTTTATTGCTAAAACGTATTTTTATGCTGACAACAATAGTCATATATTTGAATATATGAATTTAATGAATAAAATCACTCAAAGCTTGATAGCCGAGCCATTAGCTCGTTAGCTTAGCCGTTAGCACATCGGAGGTTTGAATAGCGCCGCATTTTTAGTAAAACGAGAGATAAAGAAAGCAAAGACTCACCGTTAAGTTGATTAAATCAGGACAATCAATTGGCAAGGGCATCAAAAGCTGCCAAGAAGTATTCTTTGAGTAAATATCCATTTTAATAGGCAGCGCCAGACCGGAACTCATCAAAGGAAATGGAACGAAACCCCTTCAAAATAAAAGTTCACGTGATCAGTGAAGAGTCGACCTTTGGTTTAAAAAGTCACTACAGCCCACAAAAGTCGACTAGTTCGTGCGACCCCTACTTCAAAGAGTGATTTAAAGAAGGATTTGTGCTGATAAATAACGGAATGATTTACTTCCGTTACTTCGTTTTGCAGCACACCACACTTGAGTCTCACAACCAGAGCATGCAGTGACTTTTTAATGTATTTAAAAAACATCATCTGCTAAAAGTTCAACTTAATTTTATAAAGCGATTACAACACTGGTGTTAGTTTTTGCTGTTTATTCAGAGCTACAGTTCTAACAGAAGCCGAGATCTGATGATGTATCTAATGAATAAAACTTCAGAATGAAAAACAAAAAATACAAATTATTGTTACATCTGCTTTCAGAGCATTTATTACTTGTATTAAATGGTAAATTATATTTATTTATATCATTTCTAGTTTGGTCAAAGTCTTTTTTTTTTCTTTTCATTTTTGAAGAAATCAAAGGGCTGCATTCCACTTCTCCAGCTGCACAGCTGATTGTTGTTTAAAATACAATTGAGCAAAACTTTGTCATGAGACAAATTAGGTGCTAATTGTACTCACAGGATGACGAACATGTTGAGGTTAAAACAGCATCGCCTCTTTGAAATGTGGAAATCTAAATCATGATAAACTACCACAAGACTGAAAAGAGTGTCTGGAAGCTCCTTGGAGGCAACGCCCTCGAGAAATGTTTTTACAGAATGAAACTTGAAACTGATATTTAAAACACATTTTTGTATGATAGCTACTGTTTGAGACAATAAACGTTCAAAATATCACACCTTTATAGGTCACAGCCCTAGAGGTCACATCTATCAAGTTATGGAAGCACTGACTCTAAAAAGAGACACTATGTAACGTTTTCCTGTTTTAAACCTTGTCCTTGATCCAGTCTGAGCTAATCTGACCCTTTACAGGTTCATGAGAAGTCTTGGATCCAGAATACCACGTCTGTAACTTCTGAGTCTCTGGTCCGGTGCCCTGAAGTCTCACAAAGTCACGTATCTCAGAGGGTTAGGCTAACCCAGTGTGGCTAGCTGTTATGCTAGCTCCGGAGTCTTTTTAGCTCATGATTCCTGATTTTTCCCATCTCTCCCTGCTTGAACAGCTGATTTCTTTGACTGAGTGATGAACCGCTCCAGTAGAAAGCAGTGAAGGCTGAGGAGACGTTTAACAGGGAGATTTAGGGCTTTCTGAGCAGAAACTATGCTAACGTTTTTATGACAGTGATTTAAAATGGACACTAGATGGTGCTAAAAACAAGCAAAACTGCTTAGTGTTCCTTTAAACAGAAGAATTAGAGATTTTAAAGAAATCTCATTGTGAAAAGTGTTTGAGTTGGTTAAATTGATATTCTTGTTTGGTTGGTTGTTCCACGTTGGGGTCTTATTCAGTCAGTTAACATGTGCCACCAAACACAGCGACACATGGGAGAGAGGGCAGCTTCT
>SSNR01000172.1:198618-213572 GCA_006937965.1 Callopanchax toddi | reverse complement strand
ATATGTACATAAGTAAATATTAAAGACATTAACGGTTACATCTGTTAGAGTCAGCTAATATAAACAAAGTTCACACAGGAGCGCTTCTTGAATTCCTTGGTCAAACGGGTCAAATTCCTTCCTTAGTCAAACGGGTAATAGTGCTACACTTGTTATTGATCCTCTAATGATCAAGTCCCCGCCCTTAGAACATCGGTGCATAAATAACTAGCCTGTCGTCAAACCTTACAACAAAGAAATACAATACACACTTCCAGATTCTTTTAACCAGCTAGCTAAAGATAAGTTCTCCATCAGCTTCCAAAAAGTAACACACATCTATATCAGAAAAAAGCAGTGAAGTCCTCATCAAGCCTGGAGAGTTTTAATGTCTGAATCCAAAAAGCCTCTAGACTCGGGCGGTATCCGACTTTTGATCCCGTCAGACTTCCTCCACATTTCGCCGCAGTACCGTGATCAGGGTTGGACTGGGACCAGAACTCAGCCCAAACATTTTCGTTCATGGCTCCCATGAGCGCTTGGCTGATGCTCGGTTCGGACGGTTAACGCTGTTGACTGAAGCGCTGAAAGCTCGCGAACACACCCGCGTCTATACGAGCTCGCGCTGCAACAAGGGAGTTATGAGTAAAACGAGCCAATCGGATAGCGGGCTGGGCGACCGGCCCAAAGTTACCATCGGCCCACCGGCAGTCCCGCCCTGACCGAGCTGTTCCCGTTTACTCTGATTTTGCTCTGTCACTCAGTTCTTCTTCTTGGGTTTAATGTAAACACTGAATGGAAATAACCATAACAACACTACGCTGACCTGAAAGAGCAACTTCTCTTTTTTCAAAAACAGAATTTTTTTATAGCACAAACCATTGCGGAGCGCAGACGTTAAAGGGTTAAGACAATGCTGGACACTCAATTTGTGGGACATCAAAAAATTAATAACGCACAAATCGGTACATCTGGTCACCTAGTACAGCGGTTCCCAAACTTTTTTTGCCGCCCCCCCTCCTATGTCCCAGCCGTGTTCGCGCACCCCCAATCCCCGGATGGAGACCTTTGACATTTGAACCAATTCCTGGTACCTACAAATCATTAATGTTACAAATTGTCGATACTTTTGAGTGTTTAATAATTAAATCATATGTAACTGAGGATTACTGTGAGAGTCGCGTGTCCTACGGTCAGTAAACGCCCCTCGTATTTCCATGTGACGCTCTTATCTTGTAAAGACGGCGGGTGTGTATGGGGGAGTGCTGATCAAATGTGTGGAAGTGAGCAGGAGGTTACTACACTGGTTTAAGCTGACGGTTCGCTTAACTAACTGCTTAGTGTTTTAAATTAACACCCAGCTCCGTTAGCCGTTAGCTCATCGGCAGCAGAAAGCAGCGCTGCATCTTTAGTAAAAACAACAAAAACAAAGAAAACGACTCACCATGGAGTTGATTAAATAAGGACACACATGGAATCAATCAGCAGAGTCGTTACAAGCTGTCAAGAAGGATTCTTTGAATAAATAATATCCATTTGATGAGGTAAACAGTCCAGCAGCTCCTCAACTTTGCCCCGGAACTAATAGTAAAAGTTATTGTCGCCTTCAAAATAAAGGTCTGCTAAAGAGTTCACATGATTGACAGAAAAAAGACTCAGAGTTCCTCCAGATATTGTCCCACAGCTCCACACAATAATGGTATACATGTTTATTTACACATTTTTACTGAGTGGGAAAAAAACACTGCAAATGTGTCATTATTTCAGATTTCCACCATTACAGTTTTCATCTTGCGCACCCCCCCCCCCAGTGGCAGCTTGTGCACCCACATTTTGGGAATCCCTGCCCTAGTGGGTACCAGATCTGCTCGGGGTGCAGTGTGCACATCCGGAACCGGACAGCGGAGTGAGATGCTCCTGAGCCCGCCTCACATGATCTCTGCAGCGCAGCGGGAAGAAAGAAGCAGAGCCGAGTCTGAGAAAGGAACAAACCATTTCTCAAGCTGCTGTTTGCTTTTTGTTAAAATATAATGTTTGAACCATGTACTCTATGGTCCTTATATACTTGATAGTGTTTTTAAAAATGACACAGAGTAAAAAAAAAAAGTTAAAATTTCAACTTCTAGGGGTGCTAGGATTGAATTTTGGGGTGTTTCAGCAGCACCCCAAAAATGGTCTAAAAACGCCCACGTGGCCATCGTTCTTAGACTGACTCCAAAGATTAGTCGTAGATGTACATATATGTATTTTATTCATTATATATAATGAAAACTTTCTGCAGATTTGACCAAAATCTGTTCAGTGGTTCATGAGATATGTTTCTAACATCTGAGATGAGCAAACACAGAAACGCCTTGTTGCCTGCCTCCTTTTGGCAGTGGGCATAAACATTGAAGAGCGTTTTTGATGCATCCTGTGTTTCTGAATTCTTTTTGCACTCAGAATTCGTTTCGGAGGGTTTTGGATCAGCACAAAAGGAGAAGTGGCGGAAACCTGCTGCTTCCATGGAGCCGTGTCAGGACTGTAGGTGGTTCCTCTGTGTGGCAAATGCTAATCTGAGCCGTTCAGACAGACTGGGAAAGGAGGTGCAGCAGCAACGTACAGGATGAGGAAAAATAACCAAATCTACTACAGTATAGCCTTAAAATAAAAAGCAAACCTGGTGTGCATCTCGTGTACTCAGTCACCTTTATTCCTATTTTATCATTTTGTTTTCATGCTTAAGAAGGTCATGACTATCGTATGAATATTTGCTGCAGTTGGATATAGACTCTGGGTGACATCTGGTAGGAAATCTTTACTGACATTTAGAAGCCAGGAAACATTTCCTGGGCTTTATCTTTGCTGGGTCTCTGGTTTTCCATCCCGTATCCTGCCAGAACGTGGTGTCTAGTTTTAGTTATCTTTGAAAAACATCTTTAGCCAGAGGACACGCATGTAGCTGTGTTCCTGGACCTCACATGGTGTAAAAACCTAAAACAAGTGCTGGAAAACATTGTAAAGAAGACTTTGTGTCGTGGTTTCACTTCCTGTTGAATGTGTGAGAGAAATCCAGATATTATACAAACACAGCTCAGCAAAAAGGCTGCCAACAAATAAAGAAAAGCCACGATTAAAGGCACACTGTGCAGTTTGGCTTGTTTTTAGCTCCCCCTAGTGTCCGTTTTAAGTCACTGTCACAAAACCGTTAGCATAGTTTCTGCTCAGAAAGCCCTAAATCTCCCTGTTAAATGTCTCCTCAGCCTTCACTGCTTTCTACTGGAGCGGTTCATCACTCAGTCAAAGAAATCAGCTGTTCAAGCAGGGAGAGATGGGAAAAATCAGGAATCAGGAGCTAAAAACACTCCGGAGCTAGCATAACAGCTAGCCACATTGGGTTAGCCTAACCCTCTGAGATACGTGACTTTGTGAGACTTCAGGACACCGGACCAGAGACTCAGAAGTTACAAATGTGGTATTCTGGATCCAAGCAGCAGATGGAGCTGAGGGACTTTTATTAACCTGTAAAGCAGGCATGCCCAAAGTGCGGCCCGGGGGCCACATGCGGCCCTCAGCTGCGTTTTAAGAATGGTATCATTTAGTTTTCCTGCAGGATTTTGATAGCCTAGTATACTAGACCGTCAGTTCTGCTCTGCAGAAATTTGGTCTCGCCACGCTCATTGGAACCTCTGCAGCCCACTGATTGGTCCGGTCAGTCTCGTACCGCGCCAATCACAACGCCTAAATGGGTTGAAGGGCGGAATTAGCCATTGACGTCAGCGCTCCGGCTGAATTTAAACAACATGGCGGCAACTCGGGAACGCGTTCGTTTGAAACGTCTTTATTATGAACTTTGGACGATTTAGATTTGGGCTTTTCTTTAAGACGAGAACAGATAGAAGTCTTTTATTTTGAAAGAGGATTTATTGGCCGCTTTGCCGATGAGATACGGTAAAAGTTTAATCTACCAGCTGTTTCCGGTTGTTGCTAAATGGCTCTAGCGCTATCCAATAGCATGTGAAGACGGTTTGATTGACAACTGTTGGTCCCGCCCCTATGAATGAGTCGTTTCAGTGGACCGTGGTTTACCAGGCTAGGATTTTGATGCAGAGAGATGCTTTCTGACATTTTTTATGTTTAGATTTTTACTAAAATGAGACCCAACAAACAAAAAATCCAAGTAAATAATTAAAAAAAAATTTTTTATGCTAAATGTTCCATCTAATCAAAGTATTTGACTTCTATTGAGATAATTTAACTTCCTGGTAAAAAGAACCACAAACCCTCATAAAGTGTGACTAAATCCAGCAACACGACTGAAGACAGACCCAGATCCTGGTCTTCTTACTGAGAATGGAGTTAAAGTTAGTTTTTAGACACCTGAAAAACAGCCGACCAATCAGATCCAGTGAATCTGATGCTTTTTATTATCGAGTCAAACATACGAGATCCCTGTGTCGTATTGACAAAGACTGTTCATTAAAATGTTGCATTTATAATGAATTTTTGAGTAGAATAAAACATTTTTTTGCTAGTTTCTTTTAAGAAATATTGAAACTTTTGTGGCCCTCATGTTGAAAAGTTTGGACCCCCCTGCTGTAAAGGGTCAGATTAGCACAGACTGGATCAAGGACAAGATTTAAAATAGGAAAAGTTACATAGTGTGACTTTAATGAATCTGACTAGAAAGACGGTGAATGGCCGAGTGAATAAGGCACCAAAATACGGAGCTTTATATCTGCTAGTCAGTACAAGTAGAACAAATAAAGAAATAGATATAAGATAAAAATTGACACATTTTTTAAAAAATGACAGGAAAAAAGGCTTGTGAGTTTTACTATTAGACAAAGTTCCATCCAATTAATGAGTCTCAAATTAATTCAGCTCAAATCAACCATTTAGGAATCTGTTATTTATAAAAATGTAAATCTAATAATAAAGTATTTTTACAGGATTATCTAAGTTTAAGTAAAAAACAGATGATAAAGTTTGAACATGATATAAACCAGATCCCTAACCCATAATAAACTTTACAATTTGATATTAGGTCATTATCTTGTTTTTGCTCATTAATGTCATTTTTTTTAGATTTTAATATTTGATTATTCTACGGTACCTTTATTCTGTGCTCTAAGACGTTTAACAGATTCGACTGATTTGTCTCAAACAGCAGAGGTGGACTGACAGTACCGAATCGTTGAATTTAAAATCTACAATATCTCTTTCCAGAGAGAGAGTGTCACAGTTACTCTGTCAGCAGATTTAATGGGCTCTCCGAGAGCACTTCCACTGAAGAACTGTGTCAGGCACCACACATTTTTCAAACCTTTAGAAACTTTTATTTCTACCCTGGATTGACGAGAAAGCAGAAATCTCTGGCAGATGCATAAAATTGTGTGTGGTTAGATATGATACCACTGGATTTATGCAACTTTGTCAGAGAAACTTATTAAATAAAAGTGTGTGCTGAGTTGTTTCCATCACTTCAAGTATTGTGAGATTTTCCATGGAAAATAAATAATCTCATCAAGTTTCTGCCTAAAAATACAGCCTTAGAGGAACTGGCAAACACAAGTCTATGGTTGTAATATTCATAATTTATCATCTGTAATAATTTGACCCTTTCCAGAATTCTCTTAAACTGCTAAAACATAGTCAGTGTCACTACTGGTAGTATGGCCTGGACCTACAGAGGCTGCCGAGGCAGCCCAACTCCACCAGGATGGAGCATCAACAATGTGTCTCCCAGCTCAGTCTCAAGAGCATGGAGGAGATTCCAGGAGACAGGAAGTTACTGGACAGGAGGTCCTTAACCCCTCAGCAGGACTGCTGCGCCTTTACAAGGGGGAACTGAATGAGTAGGGTTAGATGACTCATCTAGCCTTTATATGTGATATCTATGCTATTAACTTGGTCAATTTTGAACCGATTTTCAAATGGTTTGCTTTGTTATAAACGTCAGAGACGTGGCTGTGAGAATTAGGATTAGCACTTTCACTTAAAAACCTTCCATATTCAGTCCTATACATGTCTGCTGCCCTCTGGTGGAGGACCTACAGACGGGAAGGACCAATTTTATTGTTTTTCATTATATAACATAAATCAAGATGAATATATAATTATATAATAATATATTTAAAAAATATATATTGTAACGGCTTTACATATTGTATTTTATTTCATTTATTTCGAACACAAGTATAAATCATTTAATACATACAAAACAGAAACAAAAGAAAGTGCCCGAAAAGGAGCAGGTAGAAGTATAATACTTATCTCCACTACCCCTTTAACTATTTCCAGCAATAACTTTATACATTGGTATTACAATGTGTCCTACTCAATTTTCTGGTGACTTTTGGACATAACCAGGGCCGGATCTAGCAGCCCCACTAAGGGGGGCAGGTAGAATATCAGGGGGGGCCAGTCTGGACATGCTAAGAATGTTTTGGTCATCACATCCCCCCAATCCCTTAAATCAGGGGTGCCCAAACTTTTTCCCTCAAAGGGCCAAAATGAAAATCTATCAGAGAGCCGCGGGCCGAATGTAGTATTTATAAAATACAAATACTAATGATGAAGTATAGAACACTACTTTTTATTCATTTTGCAATTATTTAACCATCCTTTTTGTTTAAAAAACATTAATCAAAATATGACATATACCGGCGGTAAGTCACATATAGGCATTTAGAACAAACAACTGTCTTTGTTATTTGTAATCATATGTAGTGCTAGCAGCTAGCAGCTCTCTGGTCTTTTTCTTTCGGGCATCACCTCTGCATTGTGAAAGTCCTGTGTGCTTTGTCTCGTAGTGATGACGAATATTATACGCCTTGAGTACAGAAACGGACTGGTTACAAATAAGGCAGACCGCTTTACCATTGATATCTGTAAAAAATAGTCTTCCTCCCAGCATTTTTTAAATGCCTTTAGTCTGTGTGCCACTGACGACGACGCTCCATGTTGATAATAGCTGCTTAGGCTCGCGGCCAGAGGGTTACCCACGAGCTTGGAGCAAGTTTGATCTAGTCTGGTCCAGCAGCAAAGGCTCATGGGAGATTACATACATTGACAAAATATAACTATTTGTGGTTTTATAAAGTGTGCAAATGTACATGCGTGCATAAATCTACTCTAACTGTCCCTTGTAGTTACTTGTATTTCAATTTTGATTTTAAATTGTGACATTTCTAAGATTTTGTTGGCATCATGAGTGAGGGCTGTATGCAGCCCAATATAGAGTCATTGGGCTTGTTCACGTAATGCTGAACTGGCTGAGGGAAACAGTGGGTTTCTGGATTACTGGTTCATGTTCACCCAGCATCCAGGGTACCCCACAGAGGGCCAGGAGGGCCAAATTAAATAATCAGTGGGACAACTTTGGCCCGCGGGCCCCACTTTGGGCACCCCTGCCTTAAATGCATCAAAAACTATGACATCATCATTTATGTTCATATTTGATCCCTACCCTCTGCATTTACCCGGGCTTGGGACGGAACAAGTAGGACACTGGCTGATGTCCTGTTGAGGCTGACCTCATCTGGTTAGGTTTGGTTTTGTTCTTTTTTTTTGTGTTTTTTGTTCTTTTTGTGTTTTTTTGTTTTTTTGTGTGTTTTTTGTTCTTTTTTGTGTTTTTTAGTTCGTTTTGTGTTTTTTGTTCTTTTTTGTGTTTTTTAGTTTGTTTTGTGTTTTTTGTTCTTTTTTGTGTTTTTTAGTTCGTTTTGTGTTTTTTTGTTATTTTTTGTGTTTGTTGTTCTTTTAGTGTTTTTTTGTTCTTTTTTGTGTTTTTTAGTTCGTTTTGTGTTTTTTTGTTCTTTTTTGTGTTTGTTGTTCTTTTAGTGTTTTTTTGTTCTTTTTTGTGTTTTTTAGTTCGTTTTGTGTTTTTTGTTCTTTTTTGTGTTTGTTGTTCTTTTAGTGTTTTTTGTTCTTTTTTGTGTGTTTTAGTTCATTTTGTTCTTTTTGTGTTTTTTGTTTTTCTTTCTTTCTGTCTCATTCATCAGTAGCTACTTTGAATGAGGACAAACGGAAGAGAGCGCTCACTCTGACCATTTTTCACTGAAATATTTTTGAAATTTGTTATTTCTGCATGCAGTCGCGTTTGGGGGGGCAGTCATGGAATTTGGGGGGGCAATGCCCCCCCCCTTGCCCATGCCTACATCCGGCCTCGGACATAATCCTACCAATACAATCCATAACCAACTCCCACCTGTTTGACTTTATAACTTATAGATTTCTTCATCGTTACCTGTTACAATTCCTCGTCCATCCTGTACTTCTCAAGTATTTTCTTTGTGTATTGTTTTGAGAAATTGCAAATGTTTTAACTCTGTTTTGACTCTTCACTCATACCATTCCATAAATCCTCTCCACATATTGATACGCTCACACACCTCTGAGTAGTACGAACTATTTGTTTTTTAAAATGTAGTTGTTCTCTTGAATTGTCCCCCTCTAATCTATCACTGAACATGTTTTGGATATTGATTGGAAGTAAACAGTTTCTTACTTTGTACATGATGAGAGCTGTTTTATCTTTAATACGACCCCATAATTTCATTGTATTTGCTTTCAGAAATAGTGAGTTAATAATAACTAATAAATAGTTTATTTTAAGACATTTTTATTACTGTTATTATTTGATATTATGGGTTTTAAGGAATGGAGTGTACGTATATCTTGTTGGAGCATTGACTGACACCTTGACTAGATAACTGGAATAGATCCACACACAGGGGCTGAGTGTAGATTTCCCCTCTTCTAAAATACATAAAGCCAAAAAGAACCAGTCATTCTGAGCTGTATTCCTATTTTTCCTTGGACATTCTAGATGCCATTACACAGCACAGTTTGTGTTTGAATGCATCCCCCTACACACCACGAGTGGACAAGATGACATAAACAGCAGAAAAATGGATGTAAGATTGGTAGTGCGGCTTGAGGAAGCTGCCTGGCTGACACATAGTTTGGGCTCAGCGTTTCCACATGTCATCATGCTTTTGTTGTTGTGTCTGCCCCGAAATAGCTGCAACCGGCTGCATGCATATTGCATGTTTGTGAGGCTGAACCACCACACCCTGACTGGAAGAATTCCATCAGCTGGAAAACAAGTATCCGCGCCGTTTCCCCGCTCGTTCTTCCTCTGGTTTTCTCACTCACAGTAAAAACGTCACGATGAGTTTGTGTCAACTTGTAAAAGCTGCCGGTGCCGAATCTCTCAAACCAGAAGCTTTAATCCAGAGGCCGGACTGAGCCTTTGGCCCTTCCTGTGTGGCACTGAGGCTTCCTTCACCTCCGTCTTCCCACCCCCGCGTCCCCTTTGCCAAACTATCACACCCCTTCAGGGGAGACATCCACGGGCCTGTCAGCTCCTGTTTGAGTCAACGAGTAAACAAAACCAAACGCACAACGGCGCTCATTGGTCAGCGCTGGAGGACTCACGCTTTATTGGTCAACTTGTGGGAGTAAACATCTCTTTATGCTCTTATCATCTCACTCCTAAAACAAAGACTTCTTTAAAGCGAGCTGCAGTGCACTCATATTCATCTTTCCTCTGTCAGTGACTGCATGACCACTTTGATTTATTTCCTGTTTTCTCTCCTGCTTTAGAGGCAAAGTGCATTCTTTTCAGCTGTCGCTCTTTATTAGAGTCACTTTTTAAGCATCAGGTTCTGGATCAAATTGTTGAAGAGCTTCTTTAAAATCAGGCCCATAGATAGATGTGTATAACAGAGCGAACAGGAGACAGCTTCTGGTGTCAGATCCCTCGTTTTAAGGAGAGATGAATTCCTCATTAGTGAGATTGACCATATTTACATTCTGACAAACGCCAGCGTGCTTCCTGCTGTGGGTGGTTAGATTTCATTTTCTTTAAACAAATGTTGAGTACAGCAGCGCAGCAGGAGATGTTTACATCCCTGAGTGTTCTGAAACCCCCATTTACTTTTATTTCTAATGCTATTAGTTCCCACATTGTTATCTCGCTGTCACCCACACAAACGCTGAATTTAGCTAAATACAGTCATAACGTAAAGCAGACGGTTGATCGCTTATTTAAAGGAATCAATGATAAAGAACAAGGATGTAATGGTGAAATGACTTATCGAGTGTAAACGAATGATGAAACGTTTATTGATCCTGTATCAGAATCCATCTCTTTTCAGTGCTGCGTGATACCGGTATATAGCGCCTTTCTAGATATACTGTAGATCACAAGGTGCTTTACAAGGACTGGACAGTAGCAACAAAATCTATACACAATTACATAGACTTTAGTTTTTAGGGCAACAAATGAAATGGGAGGCATCGGAGCAGGAAGACAATTTAGGATCAGCTGTTTTATAAAGATGGGTTTGAGCTGTTTCTTGAAGGAGTCCACTGACCTCAGGCTCAAGGGGGGGGGGGTCCATAGTCTGGGGGCCACGACAGCAAAGGCTTTGTCACCTTTAGTTTTTAGTCTGAGGCGCTTCACAACCAGGAGGTTGTGGTCAGCAGACCTCAGGGATCTGCAGGGGGAGTAGGAGTGTAGGACGTCACTGATGTAGGCTGGTGCTGGTCCACGTAGGGCCCGATAGACCAGGACCAGGATTTTGAATTGGACTCTGGAGTTAACAGGTAGCCAATGGAGTTGGAAAAGTATTGGGGCGATATGGGTGTATGAAGTCTGGTCACACAGTTATTTCCTAGCTAAAAAATCCAGACACAGTATAACGTAGCACTTCTTTTCCCCCCAGGAGTCAGGTTTGGTAAAAACAAAGTGCAATAATAACAGAATAGAGGCCTTACAAGACACAGGCTGTGTCCAGGTCCAGGGGCAGGACGCTTCTGAGGACGTGGACTTGCTGGTCTACCTAGGTTGGGTCCTTGCTCGACCGCTAAGACCGGAAATAATCGGCTCTGAATTCAGACGGTCTAGCCTCAGACTTATCCCCGCCCCTCAGTCCAGTCGCTTAGCAACCGTGACAGCGCCGACAGACAGGCTAAAGCTAATAAAATGGATCTAAAGAAACACTTGAAGCTCTTTTATGGTGACTGATTTCCTAAACTTTCATTTAAAACATTCAAGCTAGCTTACATTGATTTATTGTCTTAAATTACATGAAAAATAAAACATTCAACCTCTTTTGTGGAGATTTTTATTATTAAACTTTATATAAAGAGAAGCAGAAAATTCCTAAACACAAGCTTTTTATCATCTTTAGATAAACTGACATTTAAAACTGGACTGCTCTGGTTTTTCTGCTACTGCTGCAACATTGAACCAGTAGAATCCAACAGCCGGCACGCAAAGCATCCTGGGATAGCCTTGGCCAGCGAGGATACACCAGACCTGTCCTCGAAATTGGGGTGGAGCGAGGACGCATGGATGAGTATCCTTCGAATTCGGACAGCACTCGTCGCGGCGCTGTGATGTCATCGGCCTCGAAATGCGTCCTCGTAAACATCCTACCCCTGAATCTGAACACAGCCAACATTTACAATCGATGTGAAGTTTAGGCCTTTAGAGCTGATTTAAAACAGCAGAAACCATTCTGGGTTAGGCGGCGCTGAAAATCGCCGTTAGCTTTGGAAGTTTCTGCGATGGTTAAAATAGAAAGGATCATTTTTACATAGAAAATCACCTCAGAATGACAAAAACATCCCGGTTTTTTTGTATCTGATAGAATCAGGTTGATGCTGCTTACTGTTTGAATTTATATGATTTAGGAAATAGAGAAATTTTATGACCTAAGATAATAAAAGCAAAATTCTATGAACATGTTCTTGTTTCTTGGACGCCCTGCCTTGGATCTCCGTCTGTGTTTCAAATAAGTGCATACATTTCTCTACTGTACAACATTCGAACATATCTGATGTCTTATTTAATGCATCCTGGAATATCTGATTAGATTCTGCTGTAATGCTGGGAACAGCCTCATGTGGAAAATTAGATAAAGGGAGAGGAAGTCTGAAATGTAATCGAGTACAAAGTTGTGTAAATGTGAGGCTCAGGATCAGGAAATCAACTCAAAGTCAGTCAGCTTCCAGTTAAAGAAGAAAGGAAACGCTCTGAGCTGATATGTGTTCTGACTTAAAGCCTTTCTGATGCATGTTGTAGTTTTAAAGTCTGCTAATTGATTTCTGGTTCATGCGGACTCTTTTAGAGTAAAAAGAAATGGAAAAGACAGATAATAGAGTTGGAAGCAGGAGCAGGACTGACTGATCTCTGATAGAAATGTTGAAACTGACGGTTTAATTTCACACTGAACTCATGAAGTCTTCCTTCCTGTAACACCTGGTGTGATTAAATCCTCCATGTCTGCTAAACAACGTCCAACAGATGCTTAAACTTCTGTCTGTGTATTTGTACTAGGCGATGCTCTTTTATGGAAATGGTTTTATTAAGATTTGACATGTTTTAGTTTTTAGTACAACTAGAAATACTACAGACTTTTACATTTAGGTTTGTGAAACTTGTTCATGAGCAAACTAACACACACTAAGATCACCGAAACAGGAAGTAAATCATGCAGCACCCCGGTCTGGACTGGCTAAAGTTACCATTACCAGGAAAATGCCCGATGGCCAGTCTAGTCCGGTCTACATCCAGACCCAGGGCAGGTGTCGGTGGTGTGAGCGGCTCAGCGCAGGCCTCTGTCCCGGGGGATGGGGTGTGTCTGGGATGACGGACCACAGCATCTCGGAGCTCGCCCCGGTCAGTCCAGACACGCCTCCTTCCCCTGGACACAGGTCCGCGCACAGCAGCACCTCGGTCCACTGGGCTGCTCGTATTGTTGGTGGGGATGCCGCGCTGTTTCTGCACACTTGGATCAAGTTATATTTGGTGAGAATTCAGTGATTGCTGATATTGAAGTACTCTACTTCCTGAGAGTACTCAGGAAGAACATCATCTCCCAAAAGCTTTTGGTATCCTTCTACCACTGTGCTGTTGAGAGTATCCTGTGCTCAGCCTCGGGGTGTGGTTCTCCAGCTGCACTACAGCACAGAGGAACTCTCTTCAGAGGATCGTAAGGTCTGCCCACTACCCGCTCTGGACCGACTCCACAACTCTCGCTGCCTCAGGAGAGCAGGAAATATAATCAGTGATTCCTCACATCCCGCACACGATCTGTTCAAACTGCTGCCATCAGGAAAAAGATACAGGAGCATTAAAACAAGGACCAAAAAGACTAAATAACAGTTTCTACCCTGTTGCCATCAGGGCACTGAATCTCACATAAAATCAGGCCAATCTTAGCGCCCTGTTACCTCGAGATAGGGGTTGAACGACTTGCTATTTTTACAAGTCGACTACCAAGTAATAAAAGTCGCGTCGACTTCGACTAGTCGCTGATGACATCATACATACGGCGTATACAGGACGGCTTTATAAAACTTGACAGGCTTTATTGCTAAAACGTATTTTTATGCTGACAACAAACAGCTGAGAGAGAGCAGTTGTTTTAGGAGCACTTTGGTTTTAATATCAAGTCTTTAGACTAAAATGCTGATTAGTTTTAGTCACATTTAGTCAGGTTTATATGAAAACAGTTTTAATCCGTTTTAGTCAGATTGTGGTCTATTATTCGTCCATAATCATAACAAAGACATTCGCTATTTAATGAATAAAATCACTCAAAGCTTGATAGCCGAGCCATTAGCTCGTTAGCTTAGCCGTTAGCACATCGGAGGTTTGAATAGCGCCGCGTTTTTAGTAAAACGAGAGATAAAGAAAGCAAAGACTCACCGTTAAGTTGATTAAATCAGGACAATCGATTGGCAAGGGCATCAAAAGCTGCCAAGAAGTATTCTTTGAGTAAATATCCATTTTAATAGCGCAGAGCCAGACTGGAACACATCAAAGGAAACCCCTTCAAAATAAAAGTTCACGTGATCAGCGACTAGTCGACCTTTGGTTTAAAAAGTCACTACAGCCCACAAAAGTCGACTTTTCGACTAGTCGACTAGTTTGTGCAACCCCTACCTCGAGACATCATGTGCAATATCATTCCTTGTCAATGTTTGTTATTTATTGTACATAAATATTCTGTACTGTAAATAACACTTTGTATATATCTTAAATCTTATTCTTTTATTATTATTCTTTTCCTGATCTGAGTAGAGGTTGCACCCAATTTCGTTGTACTTGTTACAATGACAGTAAAGTGATTCTGATTCTATTGGTGGAGACACGTCACCTCCATCCACGCCAAATCTACACCCATGTTAGGTAGAGCGGCCGTCTGGCAACTGGAGGGTTGCAGGTTTGATCCCAGCTCCTGGTCTACCTTGTTGTTGAGTCCTTGGCAAAGACACTTCACCCCCCTTGTCTACTGGTGGTGGTCGGAGGGACCTGACTGACAGATGGGGATAATGTTGTTTGTTTGTGTTTGTTTAGCAAAATATTTCATAAACTGTCAGATTTAATAAAACTTTCAAAAATGATTAAATGAATGTACATCTACAGCTGATTAGCCTTTGGAGTCCTGATTCAAGATGGCCACCACAGCTAATAGAAAAACAACAGGAAAATGGCTACAACTCTGTTTTATATTGGAGCTGACAGTAACTGAGTGTTAAGTAAAACACATATACGTAATCATGAAAGATCACATGCTATTGTACATTCTTTAATTTCTCACGTTAATCCCATTTTTATGTCGATTGCACTTCATAACAACCAGGGCTGCAGCAAAGTGCTTTACAGCAATCAGTTCAAACAAGTAGTATTTATAAACTCTGTAGTAGAAGGATAGTACTGAGCTCAACACGTTAGCATCCGCAGTGGAGAGCAAGCAGTCATCGAAAACAGGAGAAAAATGTGAGGAGGAGGCAGAAGTGAGTCGGAGAGAGGAACCATGGCAGTGATCAGGACAGGAAGATCACCTGATTGAAGTCTCACAAAGATTATTGATCTGTACATGAACTCCAGGAGACTGAACCAGACCCAGAGCGTGGCTCTTCTCCTGTGTGGCACCGCTGAGAGAAGCTGAAAAATTCAATAGCATTCAGAAAAC
>SSNR01000172.1:183597-198339 GCA_006937965.1 Callopanchax toddi | reverse complement strand
TCTGACCCTGACCCTGACCCTGACCCTGACCCTGACCCTAACCGTCCCCCAGTGCGCATCCAGGGCCAGGGACGAGGGGTTCCCCAAGGGATGGACCGTGCACGTCCCTTCTCCAATTGGAGAGGGCATCAGTATCCTTCACCTAACCCTAACCCTGACCCTGACCCTGACCCTGACCCTGACCCTGACCCTGACTCTGACTCTGACCCTGACTCTGACCCTGACTCTGACCCTGACTCTGACCCTGACCCTGACCCTGACCCTGACCCTGACCCTAACCGTCCCCCAGTGCGCATCCAGGGCCAGGGACGAGGGGTTCCCCAAGGGATGGACCGTGCACGTCCCTTCTCCAATTGGAGAGGGCATCAGTATCCTTCACCTAACCCTAACCCTGACCCTGACTCTGACTCTAACCCTGACTCTGACCCTGACCCTGACTCTGACTCTAACCCTGACTCTGACCCTGACCCTGACTCTGACCCTGACCCTGACCAGTTAAGGCACAACAAGTGTTTGACCAAAAACATTTTTAAAAATGTGAAAAAGACAAAACCCTGGAAAGGCAGTATGTTTTCTGTCTGTACAGGATCATTTAGTTTAGTCAAAGTATTTGAATGTACACTCAGCACCTGTGTGATATAAACTCATAAGTCATGTTTTTGTCATTTATAGGACTCCGGAGGAGCGGAGCATTCTGTGGGAAGTGATGTTTATTTTTCTGACAGCCCTGACATTTTCCCTGACAGACTGATACTTCAGAGGAGCAGGGCTCTGTTCGTGTTACGCTCTGACACTTTAAATTGTGAAGCAAAGGAGGCTCATTTGAAGTCGAGACGTTTCCTCGTCATTGTTGTCGTGAAGGCGAATGGAGGTACGGTGTCGCCGGCTGCAGGTGCTTCACTTGACTCGCCGTGTCCTCCTGACCCTACGGCGCCTAAATAGAGAGAATCTCTTTGATGCTGCCAACAGCTATTATTGTCACCACAGAGCATGTGGGTGTTACTAGGAGTAGGACATGTTTTCTCTCATTTATCTTGTCACTCATCCATCCTCTGGGGCTGTTTATGAGCTCACAAACAAACACAACTTATCTGTAAACAACAGCTAAACATCCTCGTCTTCCAGCTCGGCGTCTCGCTTTTGGCTCGCCGCTCATCACGACTTTGAGAAATTCTTGTTGCTCAGAAACGTAATTATTAAACTTTAAATTTAACACTAAAAGTGATTATAAATGTTAAGAATCCACTCCAGATTTTATATTATACTGGGAATGGTTAAAACAGGAACTGGAGTTCTTAATGGGAGCTGTGTTCCTTATTGCTGTGCACTGAATAGTAATCAGGAAGTGAAGCTTTTAGAATAACTAAGATTTAAAGTGATGATGTAACTGCTGGGGGGGGGGGGNTATCCTGTGCTCAGCCTCGGGGTGTGGTTCTCCAGCTGCACTACAGCACAGAGGAACTCTCTTCAGAGGATCGTAAGGTCTGCCCACTACCCGCTCTGGACCGACTCCACAACTCTCGCTGCCTCAGGAGAGCAGGAAATATAATCAGTGATTCCTCACATCCCGCACACGATCTGTTCAAACTGCTGCCATCAGGAAAAAGATACAGGAGCATTAAAACAAGGACCAAAAAGACTAAATAACAGTTTCTACCCTGTTGCCATCAGGGCACTGAATCTCACATAAAATCAGGCCAATCTTAGCGCCCTGTTACCTCAAGGTAGGGGTTGAACGACTTGCTATTTTTACAAGTCGACTACCAAGTAATAAAAGTCGCGTCGACTTCGACTAGTCGCTGATGACGTCATACATACGGCGTATACAGGACGGCTTTATAAAACCTGACAGGCTTTATTGCTAAAACGTATTTTTATGCTGACAACAAACAGCTGAGAGAGAGCAGTTGTTTTAGGAGCACTTTGGTTTTAATATCAAGTCTTTAGACTAAAATGCTGATTAGTTTTAGTCACATTTTAGTCAGGTTTATATGAAAACAGTTTTAATCAGTTTTAGTCAGATTGTGGTCTATTGTTCGGCCATAATCATAACAAAGACAGTCGCTATTTAATGAATAAAATCACTCAAAGCTTGATAGCCGAGCCATTAGCTCGTTAGCTTAGCCGTTAGCACATCGGAGGTTTGAATAGCGCCGCGTTTTTAGTAAAACGAGAGATAAAGAAAGCAAAGACTCACCGTTAAGTTGATTAAATCAGGACAATCGATTGGCAAGGGCATCAAAAGCTGCCAAGAAGTATTCTTTGAGTAAATATCCATTTTAATAGCGCAGAGCCAGACCGGAACTCATCAAAGGAAACCCCTTCAAAATAAAAGTTCACGTGATCAGCGACTAGTCGACCTTTGGTTTAAAAAGTCACTACAGCCCACAAAAGTCGACTTTTCGACTAGTCGACTAGTTTGTGCAACCCCTACCTCGAGACATCATGTGCAATATCATTCCTTGTCAATGTTTGTTATTTATTGTACATAAATATTCTGTACTGTAAATAACACTTTGTATATATCTTAAATCTTATTCTTTTATTATTATTCTTTTCCTGATCTGAGTAGAGGTTGCACCCAATTTCGTTGTACTTGTTACAATGACAGTAAAGTGATTCTGATTCTATTGGTGGAGACACGTCACCTCCATCCACGCCAAATCTACACCCATGTTAGGTAGAGCGGCCGTCTGGCAACTGGAGGGTTGCAGGTTTGATCCCAGCTCCTGGTCTACCTTGTTGTTGAGTCCTTGGCAAAGACACTTCACCCCCCTTGTCTACTGGTGGTGGTCGGAGGGACCTGACTGACAGATGGGGATAATGTTGTTTGTTTGTGTTTGTTTAGCAAAATATTTCATAAACTGTCAGATTTAATAAAACTTTCAAAAATGATTAAATGAATGTACATCTACAGCTGATTAGCCTTTGGAGTCCTGATTCAAGATGGCCACCACAGCTAATAGAAAAACAACAGGAAAATGGCTACAACTCTGTTTTATATTGGAGCTGATGGTAACTGAGTGTTAAGTAAAACACATATAATCATGAAAGATCACATGCTATTGTACATTCTTTAATTTCTCACGTTAATCCCATTTTTATGTCGATTGCACTTCATAACAACCAGGGCTGCAGCAAAGTGCTTTACAGCAATCAGTTCAAACAAGTAGTATTTATAAACTCTGTAGTAGAAGGATAGTACTGAGCTCAACACGTTAGCATCCGCAGTGGAGAGCAAGCAGTCATCGAAAACAGGAGAAAAATGTGAGGAGGAGGCAGAAGTGAGTCGGAGAGAGGAACCATGGCAGTGATCAGGACAGGAAGATCACCTGATTGAAGTCTCACAAAGATTATTGATCTGTACATGAACTCCAGGAGACTGAACCAGACCCAGAGCGTGGCTCTTCTCCTGTGTGGCACCGCTGAGAGAAGCTGAAAAATTCAATAGCATTCAGAAAACATCTGACCAGAAGACGAACTCTGACCTCTGAAGATCTCTGCAATAAGATGATCTTCATTTAAAACGATGGTAGATGAAATACCTTTAATAAATACTAGGTTTTATTAGATTTGTTTTAGTATTTTTTATCATCTTTTATGTTTATAGTGACTGTGGGTTTTCTTCCATTTTATTTAAAAGCATGAAAACAAACACCTTCAGATCCTTCAGATCTTCTGCTAACGGTCCCAGACTTCCTTCAGTCTGCATGAAGAGAAGCTCCTTTACTAAACCCTAACCCTAACCCTAACCCTGACTCTGACCCTGACCCTGACTCTGACTCTGACCCTGACCCTAACCCTGACCCTGACCCTAACCGTCCCCCAGTGCGCATCCAGGGCCAGGGACGAGGGGTTCCCCAAGGGATGGACCGTGCACGTCCCTTCTCCAATTGGAGAGGGCGTCAGTATCCTTCACCTAACCCTAACCCTGACTCTGACCCTGACCCTGACCCTGACTCTGACCCTGACCAGTTAAGGCACAACAAGTGTTTGACCAAAAACATTTTTAAAAATGTGAAAAAGACAAAACCCTGGAAAGGCAGTATGTTTTCTGTCTGTACAGGATCATTTAGTTTAGTCAAAGTATTTGAATGTACACTCAGCACCTGTGTGATATAAACTCATAAGTCATGTTTTTGTCATTTATAGGACTCCGGAGGAGCGGAGCATTCTGTGGGAAGTGATGTTTATTTTTCTGACAGCCCTGACATTTTCCCTGACAGACTGATACTTCAGAGGAGCAGGGCTCTGTTCGTGTTACGCTCTGACACTTTAAATTGTGAAGCAAAGGAGGCTCATTTGAAGTCGAGACGTTTCCTCGTCATTGTTGTCGTGAAGGCGAATGGAGGTACGGTGTCGCCGGCTGCAGGTGCTTCACTTGACTCGCCGTGTCCTCCTGACCCTACGGCGCCTAAATAGAGAGAATCTCTTTGATGCTGCCAACAGCTATTATTGTCACCACAGAGCATGTGGGTGTTACTAGGAGTAGGACATGTTTTCTCTCATTTATCTTGTCACTCATCCATCCTCTGGGGCTGTTTATGAGCTCACAAACAAACACAACTTATCTGTAAACAACAGCTAAACATCCTCGTCTTCCAGCTCGGCGTCTCGCTTTTGGCTCGCCGCTCATCACGACTTTGAGAAATTCTTGTTGCTCAGAAACGTAATTATTAAACTTTAAATTTAACACTAAAAGTGATTATAAATGTTAAGAATCCACTCCAGATTTTATATTATACTGGGAATGGTTAAAACAGGAACTGGAGTTCTTAATGGGAGCTGTGTTCCTTATTGCTGTGCACTGAATAGTAATCAGGAAGTGAAGCTTTTAGAATAACTAAGATTTAAAGTGATGATGTAACTGCTGAGGGGGGGGGGGGGGGATAGGGGCATGCAAAGCAGCTGTATTTGTTTCTGTATTTGAGTAAAATTCTAAATAGGTGTAAAAATCCAGGTTTAGGTTACACTTCTACTTTATGTTATAGTATTCTTTATTTATCCATCATATTAATTATAGATGATGCAATATTTATTTTAAGCTCTCTATTCTTATTTTCTATTTTTATATATTTGATCCTTGTGTGAATCTGTTTGTTCTTGGCTTTCCGTAACTTTGCTGCTGGTGAACCTGAATTTCCCCACTGAGGGACGATAAAGGGGTTTTCTATTCTATTCTACTCTATTCTATATCTATTCTACTCTATTCTATATCTATATCTATTCTATACCTACTCTATTCTATATCTATTCTGTTCTATATCTATTCTGTTCTATACTATTCTATATCTATTCCATTTTATATCTATATCTATTCTATATCTATTCTATTCTATATCTATTCCATTCTATATCTATATCTATTCTTTATCTGGGTCACATGTTGGGTCACGTGTTGGGTCACGTGTTGGGTCACGTGTTGGGTCACGTGTTGGGTCACATGTTGGGTCACGTGTTGGGTCACGTGTTGGGTCACGTGTTGGGTCACGTGTTGGGTCACATGTTGGGTCACATGTTGGGTCACGTGTTGGATCAAGGGTTGAGTCACGTGTTGGGTCACGTGTTGGGTCACATACTGGAGGGTCACGTGTTGGGTCACGTGTTGGGTCACGTGTTGGGTCACGTGTTGAGTCACGTGTTGGGTCACGTGTTGGGTCACGTGTTGGGTCACGTGTTGGGTCACATGTTGGGTCACGTGTTGGGTCACGTGTTGGGTCACGTGTTGGATCACGGGTTGAGTCACGTGTTGGGTCACGTGTTGGGTCACGTGTTGGATCACGGGTTGAGTCACGTGTTGGGTCACGTGTTGGGTCACGTGTTGGGTCACGTGTTGGGTCACGTGTTGGGTCACGTGTTGGGTCACATGTTGGGTCACATGTTGGGTCACGTGTTGGATCACGGGTTGAGTCACGTGTTGGGTCACGTGTTGGGTCACGTGTTGGGTCACGTGTTGGGTCACGTGTTGGGTCACGTGTTGGGTCACGTGTTGGGTCACGTGTTGGGTCACGTGTTGGGTCACGTGTTGGGTCACATGTTGGGTCACATGTTGGGTCACATGTTGGGTCACGTGTTGGGTCACGTGTTGGGTCACGGGTTGGGTCACGTGTTGGGTCACGTGTTGGGTCACGTGTTGGGTCACGTGTTGGATCACGTGTTGGGTCACGTGTTGGATCACGGGTTGAGTCACATGTTGGGTCACGTGTTGGGTCACGTGTTGGATCACGGGTTGAGTCACGTGTTGGGTCACGTGTTGGGTCACATGTTGGGTCACATGTTGGGTCACGTGTTGGGTCACGTGTTGGGTCACGTGTTGGGTCACATACTGGAGGGTCACGTGTTGGGTCACGTGTTGGGTCACGTGTTGGGTCACGTGTTGGGTCACGTGTTGGGTCACGTGTTGGGTCACGTGTTGGGTCACGTGTTGGGTCACGTGTTGGGTCACGTGTTGGATCACGTGTTGGGTCACGTGTTGGGTCACGTGTTGGGTCACATGTTGGGTCACGTGTTGGATCACGTGTTGGGTCACGTGCTGGAGGGTCGCGTGTTGGGTCACGTGTTGGGTCACGTGTTGGGTCACGTGTTGGGTCACGTGTTGGGTCACATGTTGGGTCACGTGTTGGGTCACATGTTGGGTCACGTGTTGGATCACGTGTTGGATCACGGGTTGGATCACGGGTTGAGTCACGTGTTGGGTCACGTGTTGGGTCACGTGTTGGGTCACGTGTTGGGTCACGTGTTGGGTCACATGTTGGGTCACGTGTTGGGTCACGTGTTGGGTCACGTGTTGGATTACGTGTTGGGTCACATACTGGAGGGTCACGTGTTGGGTCACGTGTTGGGTCACGTGTTGGGTCACGTGTTGGGTCACGTGTTGGATCACGTGTTGGGTCACGTGTTGGGTCACGTGTTGGGTCACGTGTTGAGTCACGTGTTGGGTCACGTGTTGGGTCACGTGTTGGGTCACGTGTTGGGTCACGTGTTGGGTCACGTGTTGGGTCACCTGTGGCCCGTGAGCCACAGGTTTCCGGACCTCTACGTCTCTTCCTGGCTCTCCTATAATTACAGGCTGAGGAGCTGCAGTAGCAGCTGCTGTCCTTAATGAACCTGCAGCGTTTGTGTCTGACAGCAGCCGGCGGTCCAGGAGCTGCGAGGGCACCCCCTCATCCCCCAATCGCACTATATGTACCGCGAACACGTTGGGTGATTTTCACGTCTCTTAAAGGTTTGTAATAGAGTTCCTCTACTTTAACGATACTTAATAAGAGAAAACCACCTGATGAAATGAAGTCTGGTGGATCTGACTCCTGATCTCCTCCAGGCGTGATGCTCCGCCGTCTCATGAGGAAACGCAGCTGTTTGATATAAAGTTGTTCTTGTTCCTGAACACAAATACTTTAAAAGTCCGAATACGGTATTCTGAAAAAAATAAAACATTATTTGTTTTCTGTCCGAATTCCGTATCCGGGTTCATCTCCACCCCTAGAAGGTAAGAATAGTTCAAACTTTTAGAAGTCAAATGGAAGTATTTCAGTCTGCTCAATAATCACATTCCATTCAAATATGAAGAATACGACGAGACAACTGCACTAAGTTCACCCCAATGCTCTGTTAGAGCTAATGAGCACCATAGAAGTAGGCTACAGTAAACTCTCTTCTACTATGAGGTCGTAATACTGACACTATGCAGAGAAGAGAACAGATAAAAATGGATCCTTGTTAATATTCCTGTTAAAACGTCTGTTATTGCATGGATGTGATGAATAAGGCGTCATCAAAGAAGCTCCTTCATGCCATGCAAACATTATCGTGGTTTTACAGTTAATGAAATTTAGACTCAGTGGAGACATGGCTCGGCTCAGCGCCGCCCCGGGCACCTCACTGGAAACCAGTCAGGGCTAACAACCCGCCATGAATACTCAAAATATTCCTTCTGATCTAAAGTGTTAGCTGCTAGTCATCTTCCTTTATTCACACACACACACACACACACACACACACACACACACACACACACACACACACACACACACACACACACACACACAGAGTTCCGATGCTCTCTGATGTTGGTCGTTAACACCAAAAGGTCAAATGACTCTTTGTCTGCGCGCCACGTGCAACAGCGTGACGTGAGGTGCATCATTTCTCTTTTTAAAGCGGAGTCTCTCTAAACACTGTCGCTTCATGCACACCAGATTTGTTTTGTTGCTCTCGGCAAACACATGCATTGCTGAGCTTAATGTGACTTAAAGCGACAAGTTCAGTGTGGTGAGACTTCATCCTCCCAAAGGCGACACAAACATACAATTACTACGTTCCAGGATCGTTTGTGTCTAAACAGCTGAGCCTCACTGAGGCAGAGGTTCAGGAATGTCCTCCTGAAACGCCGTGGCTCAGCTGAGACGGTTACAGGACGATTCAGCGTTTTCAGGTGGAACATTTAATAAAATGAGCTGATGAGAAAGTGTCCAGCCTTCAAGGGTTTTCAGAAATGACCATGAAACTTCAGAGAAATAAAAATGCAGGACGGGTTCTCCTGTTGACTCATCCTGACTTAGGATTTAAATCCGACAGAAATCATATTTCCTTACTTTCATTTCAGGCATAAAAGTATGAACATGGCTGTAAGTAATGAGTGACTCTGATTGGATAGAAAGGAGCTCTAACGTTAACCTGGTCATGAGATTTGGATCCAGATTAAAAGGAGGACACATGACCTTCCTCCACAGGATGACTGCAGTCAGCCTGAAGATGAGTGGAGGAGCTCCATCATCTGGTTAGAGCTGCTGCTCCTCCACAGCAACAGGACTTAGCTGAGGTGGTTTGGGCCTCTGATGAGGATTCCTCCTGGTATCTGGTGGTTTTACAGCCACGTTCAACAGGAAGGAGATCTCAGGGCAGACCTAGAACTCACTAGGTAGATAATACATCTCTTCTGACTTTGGAAATCCTGAGGATCTCCGAGCTGGATTGATTTAAGAGAGATGTCTGGGCTTTCTGTTACCTCTAGAACAGTGCTATTCAATCCTGGCCCCTGAGGGCCACTACCTGCCTGTATCCTGGGTTTCCCTGCACCAATAGACCTGGGTTGAATCAATGGGTGATTAACAGGCTTCCTGAGGACATGCTGAAGAGGTGATTCAGTCACTGAATCAGGTGTGTCGGAGCAGAAAAACAGCTAGAACATGCAGGGCAGTGGTCCTCCAGGACCGGATTTCACTAGCCCTGTTAGTCAAACCTGAACTTGAACCTCTAGAACTTGACCTGGGAAAAGCAATAGATGCATGAATGGATGGATGGATGGAACTTTGTAACTGACCTCTTAAGTCTGTTTTTTCCATTTATCAAAATAGAAACTAGAAATCCAAATAAAACCAGAGCGTTTCAGGACAAACCCTAACCCCTCATGCTAGTTCTAGTGCAGGTCCTAAGAGCCACGCCCTCCATGCCAACAAACAAGACTTTGCTTTGACTGAATAAATAAAAGGCAGGGGTGGATATCGGTATCGGTCTGCCGATAATATCGACCGATATCGGCATTAAAATGCAATATCGGTAAATATCGGTATCGTTTTTTGTAATGACAACACACATGACCTTTACATACCGTGTACATGTTATACATCAAACTGTTCGGCTACTTCTCCTCTCTCCCAAAATGTCAAAATATAACAAATCTGATGCTTAGTTTAAGAGATATTTTTATTTATTTGGCATACATTGCATTAAATACTGTGTTTGTCTTTTTTTAAATGAGGGCTACCACGCTTATATGGGTATCGGTTTATATCGGCATCGATTTATATCGGTATCGAAAATTAAGAGTTAGACGATATCGGTAAAAAAGCCAATATCGAGCATCCCTAAAAAGTAGACCTAGTACATTTTCCAGCTTTTGATTCATGCAGTTCTTATTTTGCTGCTGTATTTTCTACTACTTATTAACCTTTGAGCTCCATGCCGCCCCATTGAGTTTCAGAAACGCTTTTTCAACGGAGTCCTGGATTTCCAGTCAGGCATGTTGGGATCTGTGGGGGAAATCCTCACATGCATGTAGAGAAGATGCAACTCCACGCAGAAAAGCTGCAGCTGGGATTTGAACCTGTGACCTTCTCGCTACAAGGCAACAGTGCTAACCACTACGCCACCAGCAGTCCAATATCTCTTTTAAGAGCTTCATAACACCATTGGCAGTGCCTAAAGGAGATGTTATGGCTTTATCTTTCAATAGCAAATGATAAATCTATTTTTGGTTTCTGTGTTTTCAGAACGGGTCTGAATCCCTCTCAGTCCTGGATCCAGCATGCTCGCAGTAATGCCGTCACACTGATAGATTTTTGAGGCAAAGCACACATTCCTGTAAACTATAAGTTCTTTTTTTCTCTACAAACATGAAGATTCTCTCAGAACACTGTTGGATTTAATCATTTAGAAAACCGTTTCCATAAAACAAACAAACTGCTGTAAAAATGAAATCTTCTTTACCAAACTTCGACTTATTCTGACACGGTAACAGCATTTTCTATATGAGAGAGAATCACCTGTAAAAACCAATATGATCTAGTATGCAGGAACTCACCTTTACCCCTCAGACTGGCTCCGCCTCATTATTCTTGGGGAAATATAGACACTGACAGTATAGAAATGCAAGAATCTCAACAGAGTTCAGGTGCTGCTGAGTTGTTTTACAGCGAGACCTGGTGATCTAAAGTCGAAGCATGTCTACGGCGGCAGCGCCGAGGCGACGTAGCGGCCAGACGACAGGAATGATCCTCAGGTGAACCCTGACCCACGTCGAGAGGACGGTGCCGTCTTCGAGTGCCGGAGCGGGATGCCGCGAAGTCGAGAAGTACCGGTAATAAACAAACACAAGCCGGGAGAGAAAAACAGAGTGACCCGTTGATTAGTGAGGCTGACCCTGCTGGGACAAAGAGCTGTTCAGAGATCAGACTCTCATCCTGACAGTGAGGATATTACTCCACAGTCAGCACAGAAAACATCCCAGAAGGAGGCTCAGGGACTCCAAGTGACCTACGACAGAACCGAGGAGTCAGGAGAAACATCAGAAAGACAGAAGGACTGATCAGACGGAGGTGTGTTCAGTGTCTGTTTCCTGAAATAGTCAGCATGAAACCTTTAGCTTCCATTTCATTTGCTTATTAAACTTTTGAATTTCAAGTCATAAAATGTTGCTGTTTAATTTAAGTCAGTGGAATTCTCAGGTTTATTAATGAAGTTGGAACTTTTCTGAGGAAGTTTGATCCATAGCAGGGTGACCATAACTATCGCTGTGAATGAAGTAAAGTGGGTTTCAAATGATGCCATCCGGCTGTGTGTAATCTTCAACGTTGGCTTTAGGCTAACAGAACTTTTCACGTTTAAAGGGAAGAAGTCTTTGTACGCTTGTTGGGTGAGGAGATTTTTGTAGAGATCAGATGTATTAAACCCAGCTTTCTGAGTGAAAAAGAGAAAAACCTGCATCACCAGACTAAAGCTGTCACTGTTCCTGCTCTCAGCAGGCTAATCGTAGCGGAGCATTTCGACTTTATTCACCGACATCACGCTGAACTCCTCGTCCTCGAGGCAGTGAAGCGTCGAGCCGAGTCGGCGGTTTAGGGAGGACGCTTCTGTCTGGGACTGATCTGAGCGTTAGGTTTCGTTTAGATTCCAGGTTTGAGTTTGTCATCAACATTGTCTTCTTCTTTAACATCTTCCATCAAAACCGCCTTTACAGGCTTTATTTATTAACGTTACGAGGTTTAAAGCTACACGTCTTTTATGTTTGATATAAAAACAGCACTAAGTGACTGTCTCACCTCCCCACTGAGTCCAATCCAATGCAGAGTGAACAAAGAGCAGTGAGTGAAAAGAGTGAAGTCTTTCATCAGGTTAAATGCAGCTACACATCCCAAAGGACTCAATACACAAAAATGTTGTTTTCAGCCACAGGTGTCCAAAAACCTCCACCTATTCTGTGTTTTAGGATTAAATCCATGATTATTCTGTCTACCTGTCAGTCATCATGTGCATGCACTCTTATTGTGCACTAACTTTGCTACCACAGACTGTCAAACAGAGAGGAGCTAGTCCTGTGTGATGAAATGCAGACAAAGAGCTTCAGAACCTTCTACTTTGGGCTAAACAACCAAAGTCAGACCAACAAGCAGCAGGTCAATAGTACTCTCCTCCTTCAGCTGCAGGTGCATGTTCTCAGGTTATGGGGGCGTAGCTGTGGAGGGAGCAGCGGGGGGGCGGTGGGAGGAGCTGTTAGCCTGACCCTAACCTTTAAGGCTGCCTGATGATGAGAGCCACAGGAGCTCATCAAGAAACACCTGCTGCCCTCAGTGTTCAGGTTTGAACCTGCTTTGTTCTGACAGCTCGTTCAAAGGTTGCACAATATAATAAAATGCATCAATATTACATCATCAATATGTATAGTGCTTTATAGTCATAGTAGTAGTCATTCAGTAAGCTACATACTCCGAACACCACCAGGCAAGGTGGGTGAAGTGTCTTACCCAAGAACACGATGACGAACCGGCAACTCTACCAACTGAGCTACACGCCGCCCCCTAAAAACATCTGAGGTAAAGGAATGTTAATATGACTTTCTCATATACCAATAAAATATGCACAGTAATTATGTCCAATAATGTGAGGTGCAACATCAACATCCATCCATCATCCATCACCCATCCATCATCCATCCATCCATCCATCCATCATCCATCCATCCATCATCCATCCATCCATCCATCAATCATCCATCCATCATCCATCCATCCATCCATCCATCAATCATCCATCCATCATCCATCCATCCATCCATCCATCCATCCATCAATCATCCATCATCATCCATCCATCCATCCATCCATCAATCATCCATCCATCCATCTTCTGAAACCACTTAATTTGTGAAGGTCGTGAGTAGCTGGTGCCTAGGCCTAGCAGTTACGGGCGACAGGTTGAGGACACCCTGCCGGTCACCAGCCACACAGTAACAATGTGGGCCGTCTATGGTATGTGCACTATCAGTACTAAAACTGCTTGTACTCCATCAAGCTCCTTGCATCAGTGTTCTGGATGCCAGTATCAAATGGGATCAATCTGATGGGCTGTTATGACCCTTTATGACCACACCTGGTTTAAAACGCTAAAACAGATCCCTGACTGTGAAAGACTGGACCAAGTGTCAACAGCTTCTTCTGTTGATAAGTGTGAAGTCTACAGGAGCTGCCATGTTGTGTTATTGAAATCAAATTCTGTGCAGGCAGAGACTTGGTGTTGAAAGTCCCACCAATACTCCCTGCACAAAAATAACCGTTTTTAAAGCATCTAATAACTTGCTGCAGCTAAACATTTAGGACTAATTAATATCTGAACATACAGTAGCCAGCATGAAACTACTGTATGTAAATAATCAAGATTTAAGACCTGGAATGCAGATTTCTGAGGTGTATTTTTATTTGTTTAACACGAGTAATGTCCCATTTGTTGTCATTCAGAGGACAGGACTTCAAACTGGAACCAGCCAGGGGTGGCATTCTGTTGCATCAACGTCCATATTCTGTCCATTAATTTAGTAAAGACAGCATACAGTATGTATGCATGGTCAGTGTAAGCCACATAGTGTTGGTTATTGCTGGTGACACAACAAAAACAGGAGAAAAAACATAGATTTTTATAGCTGCAGTAATATTCAAATTAAACTACACGTGTAAACTAAGAGTACAGAGAGGCTTCTTTGGTCAAACATTCTGTTGTTCTGATCGAAATACAAACAAGCTTTTTCATTTGCCACATATTAACATAATTAGCTAGTTTGTCAATTAAAATGTTAAGCATCTCAATTATTTGATTTCTCTCCACTTGTAGTAATTTTAGCCTTTAGATAACAGTCACACTGTGTTAATTAGGGCTGTTGTTTTAACTTGTGGGAGATCCAGCTGACCAAGTTAAGACTATAAATTTTAATTATAGAGGAAAAACAAAAACAGATTTTTAATTTTACATTTTGGCAGCAGGATTATAGGTGTAAATGCCCACTGACACACCTGTTGTTAAAGTCTGAAAGAACCATGTGTGGAGCTATTTGAAAATGATGCTTTTATTAATAACAAATAGTCAAATACAAATCTAAAATAGTGTTTCTGATGTACAGTCTCTATTTATGTGGCTAACTACATTAACATACTGTGTTTTGGGTCAGGATGATAACTATCCAATCACATCGCTCTGAATTTATATCTCCAACACAGCAAAAGTGTGGAAAGAGCACAAAATCAACCAGTGTCATTTTGCCTCGCCTCGCCTTCCTCCGCTTATCCGGGTCCGGGTCGCGGGGGCAGCATTCCAAGTCGGGCAGCCCAGGCCACCTTCTCCCCGGCCAAGTCCACCAGCTCCTCAGCTGGGACGCCCAGGCGTTCCCAGGCCAAACTGAAGATATATTTTCTCCAGCGTGTCCTGGGTCGACCTGGGGGCCTCCTGCCAGCTGGACATGCCCAGAACACCTCCCGAGGGAGGCGTCCAGGAGGCGTCCTAACCAGATGCCTGAACCACCTCAACTGGCTCCTTTCGATATGGAGGAGCAGCGGTTCTACTCCGAGTCTCTCCCGGATGTCCGAGCTTCTTACCCTATCCCTAAGGCTGAGCCCGGCCACCCTGCGGAGAAAACTCATTTCAGCCGCTTGTATCCGCGATCTCGTTCTTTCGGTCATTACCCAAAGCTCATGACCA
>SSNR01000172.1:163892-182767 GCA_006937965.1 Callopanchax toddi | reverse complement strand
CCCTAGTGAGGGTAAAGAGCTGGTCCACAGTTCCACGACCAGGACGAAAACCACATCGCTCCTCTTCTATCTGAGGTTCAACCATCGACCGGACCCTCCTCTCCAGTACCCTGGAGTAGACCTTTCCAGGGAGGCTGAGGAGTGTGATCCCCCTATAGTTGGAACACACCCTCTGGTCCCCCTTCTTAAAAATGGGAACCACCACCCCGGTCTGCCACTCCACAGGAACTGCCCCCGATGACCACGCAATGTTGCAGAGACGTGCCAGCCACGACAGACCTACAACATCCATCGCCTTGAGATACCCAGGTCGGATCTCATCCACCCCCGGGGCTCCGCCGCTGTGTAGTTGTTTGACTACCTCAGCGACTTCTGCCCCAGAGATTGGACAGTCCGTCCCCAGGTCTCCCAGCTCTGGTTCCTCCTCGGAATGCGCGTTGGTGGGATTGAGGAGCTCCTCAAAGTATTCCTTCCACCGCCCGACTATAGCCCCAGTTGACATCAGCAGCTCCCCGTCCGCACTGTAAACAGTGTGAGCGAGTTGCCGCCTTCCTCCCCTGAGGCGCCGGATGGTTTGCCAGAACCTCTTTGGAGCCGATCGATAGTCTTTTTCCATGGCCTCGCCAAACTCCTCCCATGCCCGAGATTTTGCCTCGGCAACTGCCACTGCTGCACTTCGCTTGGCCCGCCGGTACCTGTCTGTGTCATTTTGCTTCACATCATTTTCCGATAGTGTCTTTAAAGGCATACTATGCTGTTTAGCTTGTTTTTAGCACCCCCTAGTGTCAGTTTTAAATCACTTCTGTAAAAACGTTAGCATAGTTTCTGCTCAGAAACCTCTAAATGTTGAAATGTCTCCTCAGCCTTCACTGCTTTCTACTGGAGTGATTTATATTCTCATAAATACTTAATAAACTTGATTTGATACACTTTTAAAATCTATTAAGCGATCTTGAATCTTTTGTTTCTCTGCAGGTTATTCCACAAGTTGACACCGTTTACAGAAACACTACATTCCTTAATTTTGGTTCCAAATCTGGATTTTATAAAGACATTAACACTAACATATTTTTAGGACTTAATCCGTTCAGTTTGAAGCAGGATGAAATCGGTTGATGACATCACTGCAACGTGATCGAATGGATGCAGTGTTGGTCTTGGGACCTAAAACTGTTGGGGGTCCTGGACTGAAAACCATAGTTTTTTGACTTATCACTGCTTTTTTTTTTTTCTAACCTTTATCAGATTTTCAATTCTTTTACACATCAGTTATATTTCTGTGTCTGGCTCACAATCTAGCCAATCCCTACGTGTGTGTAGGAGTATATACCCTGAGGGTCTGTATGGTTCATATATATATGAACTGTAAAAATAATAATAAATATGATGCTTCCTGTTGGATGTTGAGTAAAGCCTTTCAGACTCTCCTGCTCCTCCCCCACAGCAATAAAAGAAACAATATAAAGGATCCTGTGCAGAGCGGACGAGGAGCCATCAGTCCACATGATGCACTCTTTGGCTCACTCTACACGTCACCTGAGCAGCACTCTACTACTGAATTTCTAAATAAATGAGAGACTTTAACAGGGATTTAAACTTCACTGATTCTGTTTGATTTAACTTCAGAAGATATTTGTGCTCTGTGGCACGATATCGAATGTTTGCAGCAATCTCTGCAGAAGTTTGATAAATGCCTCACATCTCCACTGTTGCACTTTCTATTTACATTTTTTAATCCTCCCACCTTCACGCAGCAGCACTCAGTGTTTCCCATTCAATAAACATCTTTGGGTCAAGCTTGATATATTTTTCTGCATCAGCTGCCAAGGGACGTGTTAGTGGAACCTGTGAATTTGCAGCATCATCTGTTTTTTAATTTATGTTTTCTCCAACTGACAAAAATCTAAAATGAATGAGCATCAGCCTTTATTTGGTGGTGAAATACTAATTGTTTATTAAATATTGATTCTTGTCAGAATTTAGATTATCTTAAGGTTTTTTTTATCCAGCCTGTGAGTTATCTCATCATTTTAAAAAATCTGGGCTGTGATTATGGATCATCACTCTGCCTCCTATCACTGATTTAGCTCTTTCTCCTTTATTTGCCTTTACTGAGCGATGGAAGAAGCTTTCTCAGAATGTTAGAATATTTTAGTTTAAATCACATCTGACTGAGTGTTTATTTCCTTTCCAGGTCCGTGGGGAAGATGCATGGGCAGCGACTGTGGTCCGGGTGGCAGCCAAAGCCGAGCGGTCTGGTGTGCCCATGTGGACGGCTGGACGACGCTTCACACCAACTGTGACCAGGGTCAGCGTCCCTCCAACCAGAGGAACTGTTTCCGTGTGTGTGACTGGCACAAGGACCTCTATGACTGGAAACTGGGTGCCTGGAATGAGTGTCTGCCAGTGTCGGCGAGGACCTTTGGGGCCCCGCGGCAGTTCACGTGCAGTGGAGGCGAAGAAGGCATTCAGACTCGGGAGGTGGGCTGCATACTCAAGTCAGATGGCTCTCCAGCAGAGGATGCCATCTGTGAGTACTTTGAGCCCAAGCCTCGCCTGGAGCAGGCGTGTTTGATCCCTTGCCCTCAGGATTGTGTGGTTTCAGAGTATTCGCCGTGGACATCCTGCTCTAAAACGTGTGGAACGGGCCTCAGGAACAGAGTACGCAGTGTGCTGGTTCCTCCGCTTTTTGGAGGTGCCATTTGTCCCAATCTCACTGAATTCCAGTCTTGTAAACCAGGACTTTGCACTGGTCCTGAGGGCCTGTATAGTCTCAGGGTGGGCCCGTGGAGCCCTTGTGCCCTACCACAAACCCGGACAGCACGGCAGATCAAACGCAGGAAAGGTAAAGGCCAAGGGCTCCGGGAGCGAACAGGAGCTAAGGATCCCGAGACGAGGGAACTTATTCAAAAGAAACGAAACAGGAACCGCCTTAACCGACAAGAAAGTCCCTTCTGGGACATCCAGGTGGGCTACCAGACCCGGGAAGTGATCTGCATACACAGGAATGGAAGCAGAGTGGGACGCAAGTGAGTAGAAATCACAGCCTTCTGACAGATTCATTCTTTAAAACATATAGCACTCACACGTTTCTGCAGACTTTCAGTATCCTGTTCCTATTCGTGTCTATTATCCTGATTTATTTCCCGCCAGTTGAGCATTTCTGTTTCGTGTGTTTTTGTGCTGCTGCTCATGTCGGAGGATTTCTAACAGCTAAACTTGTCAGAACTGTCCTCCTGAAATGTTTCTTCTCCCTGTCAGGAGGTGACACATTGCGGAGGATGTTTATCGTCTGTGTCTTTGTCGCTGCCGCGCTGTCAGAGCAATGAGCCACAACTGCCATTACAGTGCATTTGATGTCAAGTTTGGAGGAAGGAAGGAGGAAAAAAAACCCTCCTTTTATGACGTGAGATCCATCTTGGCCCTGACTTTGGTGTTTTTCACAAAAAGGCAATTTAGAGGGTTTCTGCCTTTTGAATTGCTGTTTCATCAAGAAAAAGTCAAGAAATTCATCAATAAACCGCTTCAAATATAAAAATCTTTCTAAGTCACAAAATTGACAATAATGATATAACAGAAACAGATTTTTTTACTTTTTACTGTGAATGACACACGCATCCATTGTCTTTTAGGGCCAGTGTTTGAAAACTTGAATCTCTAGAAAAACAAATGACTGCTTGTCACTGAGTCCTGCTTTCAGACGGTACTATTATCTCAAACACGCTGTAACGGGGAGTTAATCCACCAGGGATCGAACCCGGTTGACCTGTCATTATTTCAGCTCTGAGCTACACAGACTCACTGAAATAAGACAGAATCAACACCTGTCCGTTCCCAGTCTCCCACTCAGATGTTTTACCATAAAATGTCCTCTTTATAACCAATGTGACGCCACTACGTCTCACTGGGAGTGGCTCTTACTGTAAACATTTTAAACAATAAACCACGGTGATAAAAACTTTATCTGCAAGTTTAGACTTTTCCTCACACGCGCTGAAGATATTTTACATTCGACGGGGTAAAGGATGTTAAAGGCTGAGAAATGAAACTGAAGTGACATCGATTCACAGAAAACATCAATAATCACGACGTGTAATTCTCAGGCTCTAAAATAACATCAGTGGACCTGTAAGGAACAAATAAAGATGATTTATTTATCTGTAACCCACCGACCAGGTTTTTATTCATCTTTTCTCATGTGTTGTGGGAGGATCACCTGCGTAGCTAGAGGAAAGTGACATCATTAAAATGGCTGATTTATAATCAATCAGGATTTTACCTGTGGACGGGAGAAATCCTCCTGAAGGACTCACGTTTACCAGAACGGTGTATTTTTAGATTTCAACCATCTAAAGCAGCTCAAACCATTACCGCAAGAAGTAGGGGTGCTGGGGCTGCAGCACCCCCTGCTGGTGACCTCAAAGATGGGTTTACCACAAATGGCGCAAAAGCGGATTTTAGACTATTTTGGGAAGACTAAAGAAAACAAAAGGAGATGTAAGGGTGCAGGAATAGCGCTGCATTCTCAGAAATGACCGAGGTGCTGCTGAGCGCAGACCTTTAGTAGGCATGTCTGGATCAACCGGCGGGCCCCTCGCTCTGTGATGCACGCTGCGGCCCGTACTCCCAGGTGCGCCCCCTCCTCCTGGACAGAGGTCCGCACCGAGCCGCTCACGCCGACGGCACCAAGTCCTGGGTGTGGATGTGGCCACTGGACAAACATTTACCTGGTGGACTTTGGGCCGGACCGGGGTCTGAGCGCACTTCCTGTTTTGATTCAGTAAAATAAATTCAGACGATCCTTTTAGGTCATGTCTGATAAAAGATGTGAAAACAAGTATTTTTTTGTTCTTTTTCATCACAAAGAACCTGAGGTTTAATAGCAGAGTTTCTTCCTTTGAGATTAAATTCATAAAATCATAATTCTCTTCAAATCTAGATGAATTTCATCGTGATTTCTAAGTTTGATCTCCTTCTAAAGGCCTAATGAATCAAACCTGATGATGTTTTCATAAATAAATGTCTCAAGGGACTGGATGTAGTGATTCTCACAAGATCAATTTGAAAAAAATCAGTGATCCAAACTAGAAGCTTGTATCCATCCTACATTCTTGTCATAAACTTTTATTATAAGTTCTGATTAAATATGTTGAATCAACCCAATAA
The DNA here is from genome assembly GCA_006937965.1 of Callopanchax toddi. NCBI lineage: Eukaryota > Metazoa > Chordata > Actinopteri > Cyprinodontiformes > Nothobranchiidae > Callopanchax > Callopanchax toddi. The sequence continues at coordinate 177,601 of SSNR01000172.1, read as the reverse complement.
AGCTTTAAATGCACCAATAACAGGACCAAACCTTGAAAACATCTCAGACATCCTGAGGAACATAAATATTAATCCTCGACTTGTTTATTTCTTCTTCTAAAATATTAATAGTTGTTTTTGTGACTTGTGGAAAAGTGGAACGAGCTTCCCAGAGAAGCAGAGCACCAGTCGAGCACTAGCCAGACGCCCCCCTCATCCCGACATCTCGCTCACTTCATTTACGATTTTGTTTGATGAACATCTGTCACTGGGAGGTAGCCCCAGACTTGTCCCAGACAGGAAACTTTCCTGGATTTAAGTTTCTTGTTCCTGTCCTTAATGGCCAAATCTGCTTGATGCTGGGATGCAGAAGAAGATTAAGTCACTTTAGTTTCTTAACATTTTTAAATGAATCTGTTCCTCCCTTCTTCTTGTTTTGATGTGTAGCGTTACGGAATACGCTAATCCAATGACATTTGACCCCTGGTCACTCACACACACTACTGTACTTTTTCTGCCAATAATCTGGATTATATGACCCTTCATCAGGTCCTAACCTCTTGATAACCTGACTCAACATTCCTACAGATGTCCGCCAACCTTCTGGTCAGATGACTGTCCAGCCTCCGGCCAGATGACCTCACTGGACTCTCTTAGTTATAATAAACTTGGAGTCTCATTCAGCCTCCTTTCTTGGACACTAGTTTAATCTCTTGTTTATATTAAATGTACCTGCAGTGTTCCTCCTCCAAGGTCATTCGCCCTCACATTCACTCAGTGTTATAATGTTTAAATCTTCTCCTGGCTGGCTCGCCAATATGTAGCATTGTGAATTAACTACACCCTTCCCAATGAAATATTAAACTCATTTAAAGATTATATGATAAGTTACTCTCAATAAATATTATCCATTTCAAAAGGGTTAATGTCTCCCGAATAACACTAGTTTATTTTTGCTTTGTTTTGTTTTCATCTTGTTAGCTTTGTTTTTGTTGTTGATGGCATGTTTTCTTTTTCCTTTTTTGTTTTTGTTTGATTGTTCTGTTCTTGGTGTTGTTTGTATTTTATGTTGATGGTGCTCTGTATCAATATGTAAAAAATGTAGTTTAATTTGTTGGTATGAATGGGACATACCCAAAAGTAGAGTGGAGATACTGCGCACATGTTAACTTTTCACAAAAAAAATAATTATATATTTAAAAAAAACCCAAAAGGGTTAATGTTATAGTTCCTAACTTATCATATAATCTTTAAATGAGTTTAATTTTTCATTGGGAAGGGTGTAGTTAATTCACAACGCTACAGATGAATAGATCAGTAATCAGTGTTAAAGCAATCCTAAGCAGTTTTATCCACTTTAGGCTAGAGCTTTAAAATTTATCTAATTGATTTCTGAGTTAGAAACTTGACCATTTTCATATTTGCCACCACTCTGCTGCCCTCTACTGGCCAGATACAGCACTAAACAGTTTTGAGGAGTGGGTAGGTCTCCTAGATGATGTCACTACCTGCTTTACGGCCAGAGTTACCAGGTGTTATAAAACCTATCCCCCAAGGAATGATCGAGTTAATGAAATCCCACTTATCTTACCAACAAATTAATGTTCAAATGCCATCCTTAAAGATTGGAGGGATTGGCATAATGAACAAGAAATGTACAAACAAATATCTCAGGAAAGTACTTCAACGTCATAATAAAGTTTCACCTAGAGGAAAATATTATTGGAATTCACAGTTAAATGATATAGGTTGGTGAAAAGCCTGGATGTGCCCCTCTCAGTTCTGTATTTCAAACAAAATAAGAGAACTGCATTTTAAAATCTTGCATAACATTTACCCTTGTAACAAAATAATTTCCAAATTTACTAACCTCTGTGACAAATGCACCTTTTGTAAAGTGGACCCAGAAGATATCCTACATTTGTTTTGTGTATGTCCGCACTCAGCTGGGTTTTCGGGGGACTTGGAGAAATTTGTTAATTCATAAATTGGGTTTAGTATTACTTTGAAAAATAAAGATTTTATTGCAAGTTTTGAATGCAGTAACAAAGCTGTATGTTTAGTAATTCATCTAATAATTTTGCTTGGTCCCGACCAAACCTCCATGTTTTTTTTTGTTTGTTTGTTTTGTTTTTTGTTAGATTTTAATTCATATGTTGAAACACTGAAATGAATGATTAACAAGAAAAGTCAATATACACTGCAGTATCTGAAAGATTTAGCATTAATTAACTTATGCTAAAGTTTTAATGTTTATCCCTAGGTGGTGCCTTCTAAATTTAGTTTAAATTTATGTATTTATTATCATTACTATTTATTTTTGTCTTTCACTTTTTATATGTGGATGCTGTTACTTCTCTTATTTCTTTTGTATAATTGTGAAACAGGTGTAGCAACAGTCGGGGAGGAGTGATGGTTTCAGCGAGGGGTTCACGGTTTAACCAGTCTGACTATTAAAGGCATACTTTGCAACTTTTTGTCCTTGATCCAGTCTGAGCTAATCTGACCCTTTACAGGTTAATAAAAGTCCCTCAGCCCCATCTGCTGCTTGGATCCAGAATACCACGTTTGTAACTTCCGAGTCCTGAAGTCTCACAAAGTCACGTATCTCAGAGGGTTAGGCTAACCCAATGTGGCTAGCTGTTATGCTAGCTCCGGAGTGTTTTTAGCTCATGATTCCTGATTTTTCCCATCTCTCCCTGCTTGAACACAGCTGATTTCTTTGAATGAGTAAATAACTGTGGCGGGAGCAATGGCAGGCTGCAGGGATTCCGCCTTTAACCAGTAGGGGGCTACGCAGGAACGTTACTTAGTGTTGCTTTAAAATGAGCTGAAAGACTTTCTGTGTTTTCTGGGAGATCTTGATTTTTTAAAATAACTAAAACCTTAACTTACTTATTTAAACAGAAAAATGATAGTGTCCTCATTCTGTCTGAGTGACTGAGATGAAGAAATAATGACTTCCTTATGCAACTTTTGAAATCTACACCAAAATGCCCAGGCATGCACACAACAAACGGGGAAAAATTCAAAGACTCAAAGAGACTGCAGGAAACAAATGGGTCAGTGGCTGCATTAGGGGCTTTTTAAAACACGAGAAACTCCATCTGAGACAGGAAATCGAGCCATCGCCTCAGAGCGCCACATTCACAGTGTCAATTTCTCATTGTTACCCTCCAAAGTAAAATGAGCCAGCACACCGTGTGCTTGGCAGCAAAACCAAACAGATTTTTATTTTTCACTGTGCCGTTTCAGTACCACCTCAAAGCCTGCAGAGGTGTTTTAATCTGCAAGGGCACAAGAGTTACAGCATGAAAAAAACAAAAACAGCTCATGTGTTTCTTGATTTATACCAAAAGTCTGAGATGCTGGAGGTGAAGTGTGGCAACGTCTAAATGAGAGGTTTCTAAATGAAGCAGAGCTGTAATTAGCGCTAATAGCTCGTCAGCTGCATCGCCTCAAGGGGAAAGACTTTCAGAACGAGTTGCAAAAAACAGCAGGCTTTAGTTAGAACAAATTTCTAATGATTGGAAAGGGACCCAAGGAGAGGACGGGTTACTCATTACGTCTAAATGTTGTTAGATGATCAAAAGCAGCGAGCGAACAATAGATCAGAGCCTGTTTGGGCTGCAGACTGACTGATACACAGACACTCGTATTATTCCCAAATAGCTGATGACATCACGGCATCAATCACAGGCTGAAAAGAAGTGTCTGACATTTTAGTCTCTTTACAAACTGATGAATCAAGGATTTGAGCTTTTCCTGCTAGCGTGATCTTTAGCTGTTCAGCATTAAGGAGCTAAAATTAGTCTTCTAAATCAGGTTAAAATCAGCTGGTGTACAAAAGTGAGGATTTAAAAATAGAACCAAACCCCATTAGTCTAATATGTACCCTTAGTTTTCCAGAGGACCTCCGCTTTTTTGTGTAAAAGCAGAATACATCTAAAAAGATCAAGTAGCTCATTGTTATAAAAACCCTGCTGCCTTAAGCACTTTATTGATGTTTATGAAGTAATAAATAACCAGCTGCTTTAGGTTTGGTTTTTAGAAAATGAAGGAACACTCATATGGTTAATTTATCTCCATATACTTCTTTTTCTTGTTTTCTAAAAATATGAACTGACAACTGAGAGCTGTCTAGTAGAGGGCTGCCTTTTGAACAAGAACATGTCTTGTTTTTGCATCTGTAGTTTATTTTCTTTCTAACATGTAAAAGTTTAAATGAAAAGTCATGCTAGACTCAAGTCAGTTTGGTGGCTCTAAAGAAACGATATGTAGATTAAAAAGACTATTTTAGATGTAACGGTTGTGGGGAAAAGGTTTAACGTCTATGAAACCTTTAAATTCAGGTTCTCATGGGCCTGTGTTTAGTCTTTTAGACCAGTGGTGTCTAATCCTGGTCCTTGAGAGCCAGTCTGCATGTTTTAGTTGCTTTCATGCTACAACACATTGAATTATCTGTTCAACATGTCCTCAAGTTCTGCAGAAGCAATGAGTATAAGTCAAATTTCAGGGAGATTGCATGTGGAGTACCTCAAGGTTCAGTACTAGGTCCAAAAATGTTTATCATGTACATAAATGACATTTGTAAGGTATCGAAGATACTAAAATTTGTATTATTTGCAGATGACACGAATATTTTTTGTTCAGGTGGGGAATTGTCACAGGTGGTGGAGATTATCACAAAGGAAGTTAATATAGTAAAAAAGTGGTTTGATATAAACAAGTTATCATTAAATCTAGATAAAACTAAATTTATGGTATTTGGAACCCAAAAGGACAATGTCAACATTGAAATATGTCTTGACAATGTATATTTAGAGAGAGTGAATCAATTCAAATTTCTGGGAGTGATCATTGACCATAAAGTCTGTTGGAAACCTCACATAGCTTATGTTATACAATATACTATTCATTAATATTACCATATATGAGTTATTGTGTAGAGGTATGGGGAAACACATATATAAACACAAATATAAGTACTATGCAGAAAAAGGCCATTAGAGTAATAAATAACGCAGGATTCAGAGATCATACAAATATACTTTTTATTAATACACAAGCTATGAAATTTCAAGACTTGGTTAAATTTAAAGCAGCACAGATAATATATAAAGCAAGAAATAAAATACTTCCAAATGAGAGTTGTAAACTGTTTATGGAGAGGGAAGGGGAATATGACTTAAGAGGAACCTGGAATTTAAAAATCCAGAGGGCTAAAACAACTCTAAGACGTCTGTTTATTTCAATAGCTGGAGTCAAAGTATGGAATAGTCTAGCAACAGAAGTAAAACAAAGTAATAATATAAACCATTTTAAAACTAAATATAAAAAGCAAATTTTGGAAATATATATGAGAGAAGAAATAATCTAGGATGTAGAGGAAGTGTCGTTTTGGTTTGTTTCATTATTTGTAAATCTGCTAAACTAGACATCCTCTGGAAGGATATAGTAATGTGTGTGTGTATATATATATATATATATAATATGTACTTTCTTTTTTTTGGTCATTGTAGTTGTTTCTGATGTTTGTTTTCTTGTTTGAGATGCTGAAGCGTATTTACTATAATTGTTAGTTGATTCAAGAAGGGAATGAATAAGAAGTCAGATAAAAGGGGGCAGGGCTAAATAAGTGAAAACTTCTGCCTACTCCTTTTCAAACACAAAAGGAATGATGAAATGTATTGGAGATGTACGCACAAGTTTGAAAAAACTAAATCACTAATCACCAGCTGATTCCAGTCAGGTGTGTTGAATTAGAGAAATGTCTAAAAGGTGCAGGACGGTGGCCTTGGAGGACCAGGACTGCTTTAGATCCTACATGTGTTGAATGTGTCCCTGTTCCAGTTTGAACTTCTAGACCAGATGACAGGCTGTGGAAGTCATTTATTCCTTTAAACAGGGTTTGTTGGAACAGCTAAAATCTGCAGGAAGAACACAAGTACACAAAACTGACTTCCTCCTACCCTGTCCTCCCAGCTTGTGCATGCCGCGGGACCTTCCTCTGACCATCCAGTCCTGCATTCTCCCTAAAGACTGTCAGATCACCGAGTGGACTCAGTGGACCTCCTGCTCAAAGACTTGTTTGGACCCCGAGTCTCCGAGAGGAAACCGCACCCGGAGGAGACAGGTGGTCCAGTTCTCTGTTGGCGATAGCGCCGAGTGTCCACCGCTGGAGGAGACGGAGTCGTGTGAACCTCAGGGTGAAAGCCTGCCGCCATGCGCCACGTGAGTTCTCCTAATTACTGATGAAAGAAGCAGCAAGTGATTCTGTGAGACGTGACCTTCAAGGATTTAAATGTATATGTTGTAGTATTCCTGTGATGATATATTTTCTTGGTCTGCGTTGTCAGATTGTCATGAAACACTGCAGAGACTCAATCTGTATTCCAGTCACGTCGAGACACGGTACAGAAAAACTCAGTGTTGGCTCTGGCTGCACAAACTTCCTGTTGACCTCCATTTACACATATCACCAAGCTGATTTGCTCTCCTGGGTGGTGCAGGAGAGTGAGCGTGTTTGTGAGACAGCATATGGAGGAAGATTAGTATAAGTGCTTGGGCTGGAGCCAGACACAAAATAAAGGCAAATGGAGTGAGACTATAAGGCTATTTTGAAATCTCACACACAGTACACAAAGACCCAGGCTGTCAGATGGCTCCGGTTTTCTGTCGGCCTAAAACAGCTCAACTGGTCTAATCCCATCCAGGACATCCTTTGACTTCCTGTCAGATGAAGTCTGTGAGAGAAAACACATTTTTTGCCAAATTCTTTCATTTTATTGGTGTTTTTATCCCTAGGTTGGTTATTTTGTTAAACATTTACAGCTCCTTTCTAAAGTGTTCAGACCCCTTGACCGTTTGTCACATTACAACCACAAACATGAATGTTCTTCATTGGGACTTTATGTGATAAACCAACACAAGATGGTTGGTAATTATGAAGAGGAAGGAAAGTGTTTCTTACTAAGGCCAACCTCCGTCCCAGTCTGGAGTCTTTTGCAGCCATCTTCTCATCAGTGACCAACTTCCCAGTCCCTGCTGAAGACACTGCATGACGCTGCCACCTCCGTGTTGCACAGTCTGGACGGTGATGATGCAGTTTTAGGTTTACGCCACAAACTGCACTTTGCATGAAGACCAAACAGTTTTTGGTCTCATCCGACCACAGCACCTTCTGCCATGTGTTTCCTGTCCCTTACAGCTTCTTATTGCTTTCATTCAACAATGGTTTCTTCTTGATTTTTCACTAGTTGAATGACTACTTAAGGCAACTGGTTGCATTGATTTTTTATTCATGGGTGTTGTGTCAGTGTAAAGGGGGCTGAAGATATTTGCACACGTTCTTGTTGTTGTAACGTGACAAACTGTGAAAACATTCAGGGGTCTAAGTCCTGTTTCAAGCTACTGTGATGAATAGGAAGGTAAACATTTCTTGGACGTGGCTCATAAATTGTCACCTTGAGGAAGAAAAAAGGCCCATTGTGAGCTCTTTTCTGCTGTTTAATGTCAACGTTGTAGTTACACATGGAGAGCCACCGAGTGGAGCGACTGTCGGGTCGACTTGCTGCTGAGCCAACAGGACCGTCGCCGCAGCAACGTGACGGGGCTTTGTGGAGGAGGTCTGCAGACCAGAGAGGTTTATTGTGTCCAGGCCAACGCAGAGCTTCTGAAATACCTCAACGACCGCAAAGACAAAGACAAAGGTAATGTTCAGAGTGTTTCTGTGTAAATGTTATAAAAGATGATCTGACCTCCTGAATAACCTCTGTTTGTAGAACTATGATGAGCTAACGGCTAGTCTAATGCAGACAAAGTGTTTCTGTCCGTAAATGGTTCAGTCTCCTAAATGTCAGAGTGGTGCATACAGATGGCTTTTAAATTGCTGTTTATGTGGAAATCTGTGGATTTATACAACTTTAGTATCATCACAGCAGAGGAATGTAGCACTTCTGGTGCTAGGAGGAAGGAATTTACTTTTTTTTTTTTCTGTAAAATGTCTAAAACTGGAGTTGTTTTTTGTATGGTAGCGATTAGAGATGTCCTAATCTAATCACATGATCAGGACAACAGGCTCGGTATGAATCGGATGTTACCTCCCGATCCAGACCTGGATATATATATGTGTGTGTATATATATTCTCATAAAAAACAAAACAAAAAAAAAAACCACATCTATAGTCAGGGCTGCACATAACTGGCCCACCAGTCCGATATCGTGTCTGTGTGTGTACTAGACCCCTCCGCCCCAACATGCCTCTGCGGACTGGTGTGCTCGCGGCACCGATCATGCATCTGAGCTGATGAGCTTCACATCCAACTGCGGCATACTATTATCTAGCAAGCCATCTGGACGGCCTGTTTTCAAAAAATGACAGCCTAAATTGCAAGGGATGGCTTTAAATTTGATGGCAAAGCCATCCTCGTTTTGTGTAATATCTAATCGCAAATTTTTATTTTGTGTCAGTAAAATAAAATCTGAATGTCGCCAAAGCCGGTTGGCAAAAAGATGTCCTACCAGACATACGCAGATTAAGCAGCAGGGGTTTACCAAGGAATGTTTTCTGAGGTGTTTTGGCCACTGCAGCCACCATACCTGTGGTCAGCTGGTTACGCAGCTCTCCACGCGTTCCTCTCCACACAGAGAAAAAGAAGAAACCAGTCCGCTTAAGTGAAAAGTCTCGCAAAACCTCCAGAAAATTAAAAACTGAAGTTTAGTGCCAAGAGAACAAAACCTAAAGGACCTTTTATGAGTCAAGAGAACAACTTTTCGGTTTAGTAAGCTCACGATGGAGCTGACGGCGTAAGAATACGTGTCTCTCTGAGTCAGAGTCCCATCAAAACAAGAGGTAGCATCGAGCCGGTCAAACCGTACTACGGAACACTCCGCTAAATTATTAGAAACGAGCCGTGAGGTTATTAAAAATCATGCTTCAACGTGTGTGAAATCAGATTTTCCTTTAGAAAGAATGAAAATGCTATTCATTAAAATATTTGATTTGCACATAAATGTTTTCTGCTTTAAAAATATAATGTACATTTTAAAATCCCTTACAAAAACACCCAATGTTCAGCTGAACCATAAAACTTTTATATTTGTTAAAAAACAGTCATTAGATTTAGACTCCTGTGGCTCTGATTTGTTGGATTATTTGTCATTAACTTTATAATTACTCACGCTTTAGGTTAGTAAATGTGGTTGGAATGAAAATGTGAAGTTCAGAAAAAAGAACTGATTTTGGGTGAAAAAATGAAAAAAAAAAAAGGAAATTGGGAAAATAAAAATATTTTATATAGCTCTACATTTGTTTGTTCTCTAGTGTTTGTCATTTAGGCCTCCTGTCGGGTAAAATCACTGGTGGAATCTCATCCAAATGCCCTCAGAATGCAACATTTTCTTTTTTTTCTCCAAACATTCTGCTGGGGGGACAGCAAAAGTGGCAGACTCACGTTTTCCTGTTCAACACCCACTTTCCCAGTTTATCCCAGTTTAATCTGTATTGCGGGGAGCGTCAGAGGACCGCTCACACTGGGGAAACTTACAGACTCTAGACAGAACTGTCAACGTCCTGGGTCTGGATGTATTATAAAGATGACAACATCGTAGAAGTATTGGATCGGGACTCGGTATCGGTAGATTCTCGAAATCAAATTACTCGGACTCGAGGGCAAAAAACCCCCAACTGATCGGGACATCCCTAGTAGCGCTTTGCTCCAATCAGACAAGCTGTTTTTATATCTTAATCTTACAATTCAAATAGACACAACTCCAAAGTGTGTTGCTGCTCATCTCTCAATATTTTCAGCTATTTATCTGAATTTTTTTTTTAATGACCTAAATGGTTATTTTGGTGACGCGTGTAATTAAAGTAACGATGCATGAACTGCTGTGAGGTTTATGATTCTTAAAGTGTCATCAGTACACTGGTTAGGGCTGCCCTAAAAATAAAATCTCAGAATTTTTATTTTTTTAAATTCGATTTACGAATTTTTTCCGATTTCTCCCCCTAAAAATACAAACGGCAGACAACATGGGGCCCTATGATTTCCGTCATGCGGAAAAAAACGGATGGAATCACGGAAATCCCCAAACAAAATGGAATTCAGTATAAAACGTGGAATCTCACGGAATTCTCTCATATCTGCAAATTAGTAAAGAAAATTATATTTTCCTTAGTGTTTTGGCCACTGCCACCACCATACCTGCGCACGCAGAGCGCAGTCTCCACACAGAGAAAAAAAGACGGTCCGCTTCGACAAAGTCTCACTAAAACACCTCCAGAAAATTCAAAACCGCTAAGTTTAGTGCAAAGCTCAGGACAGAACAATATCCAAATCACCTTTTATGAATCTGAAAAATTACTTCTCTTAAGTTTAGTCGACAGACAATGGACTGGTAGCGTAATGTGATGAGCTCCGAGTCAGAGTCGCGTCTGAAAACAGGCAGCAGCGTGGAGCCGGTCGAACCGTATACGGAACATTCAGCTAAATTAATAGAAACGAGCCGTGAGGTTAGTGGAATTTGGGAAAAGATAATATGGATTTTATAGGGCCCTATATGTGCAAAGCGACTGCTTCGGTGATTGTTCTCGTTGTTGTCGCTAGCCATAATGCTATGTGAAACTAACTACGGAAGCTCCGGGGAGCCAAAAATGTACCATTACACAAAAACTCGATTTACTTATTTTTTAAATCGCCCGCAACCAAAAATTCAAATTAATTCATTCAATCGATTTTATCGCCCTGGCCTAACACTGGTCCTGACTGGATTCTGTTAGACTCCAAAAGGAATCCATTCATGAACAAAGGGTAGTGGATAGTAATTCTTTATAACCTTTACACAGAAATACACTTCAAAATGATCCCAAAAATCCCTTAAGTTGGATTTTTCTCAGAACTTTGGACCATATTGTTCAGTGGTGAATAACTGAAACAATACAGACATCCAGAAAGACTCTTAAAGTGTGATGTGTTAAGTTTTTAATATTTTAGGCAGAAAAGGTCAGTGGTAGTCAGCATTAGCGTGGATCAGGAGAGGAGGAAGTTTGACGAATGCGTCCCCTAAACATCCTCTGTATTATCTCCATCCCAGTCCTCTTTCTGTCCTGGTTTGTAAAGTTTTTTTCCTCTGAGGCTTAAACTTCTTATCTTAATTCCAACCAAAGCTTCCACTCCGTTACTTGTTTCTGCTGACTGTTGGGTTTTAAAACAGCCAGTGTGCTGATTTTTGTTGACATAAATCATAACTAACAGCTCCTTACAGGCTTCATTGGATGGCTGTCTGTCAGACTGAAGGTCGTTGGTTTGATCCCCAGATAACTTGGTTCATGTGTCGAAACGTCCTTGAAAAAGAAACCGACCAGAGCTTTGCCTCCGAGGTGTTCATCAGTGCGTGTCTGTCAGACAAAAAGCTTCTCTAGATGAAGATTTGGTGTTTGTGTGTAAGAATATCTGGCGTTTTACCGTGAAATCCCTTTAATTAATCAACACACCATAGAGAGTTAAATAAATGTGCTTCATTAATCAATTTTTAAATATTTAATGATTTAGTGACGGCTCAAGCAGCTCTGAATCATCAGTAACGACTTTTTTATCCCTACGTTTTCTTTCTATACACAATGCTCTTTACACTCATTACCTTCACTTTACACAGATTTGAAAATATTTAAATATTTAGAGCACAGTCTCACCCCATTTATCCTTCCTCGGTGAGGATTTTCTTTCTTTCTACTCGAGTCATTGAGATTCCGGTGGCGTAGGTCTGTACCACCCGAGAAAACACGACCTTAGATCTTCAGTATTACTCTAAAACCTGTGATGGTGAAAGGCGGTAAATTTAGGCTTGTGACAGCAGCGGGGTCTCCAGGAGAATATATTGTCACGTATAAATTTCACCTATGTTCCAGCTGCTTGTTCCCTGCACGCCTCATAATCACAGTCGAGGTTTGGATGAGGCGTTGTCAAGATACCAAGTAAAAGAGTAGGAACATAAAAGAAAACGAAGGTTTTCTTTTGAAACAAACGATTTATTTCAACTCTAATCTGATGTTGTTCAAGGCAACAAGAACTCAAAAACTAAAACGTCAGTCACAAAATCTGGTTCAGTTAATCCATGACTCAAAATCTACTCGCAGTTATAAAAAATGAACGTTTAAACTTAAGTTTGTTGACAACTGCTAAGAGTATTTTAAAGTTGATAACATAATTTCACAGGCTGAACCAGTCTGTAGTGGTGAAGAAGGAGCTGAGCCAGAAAGCGAGGCTCTCGATTTACCGGTCGATCTACGTTCCAGTTCCAGTCCTCACCTATCCGCAAACGCAGTGTCCGAAATGAGTTTCCTTTACTGGTGAACCGGGCTCAGCCTCAGAGAGAGGGTGAGGAGCTAGAACCGCTGCTCCTCCATATTGAGAGGAACCAGTGGAGGTGGTTCGGGCATGGTTAGGATGCCTCCTGGACGCCTCCCTAGGGAGGTGTTTCTGACACATCCTGCCAGCAGGAGAAACCCCTGGATCGACCCAGGATGAGCTGGAGGAAGAAAATGTCTAAGCTGGCCTAAGAACGCCTTGGGGTCCCACCAGAGGAGCTGGTGGAGGTAGCCGGAGAGAGTCTGACTTGGGAGGCTGCCCCTGTGACCCGGGCCAGATGAGTGGAGGAAGGCAGAAGGAAAATGATTTAACAATTCAAATAAGTGAATAAAAACAAACTGAGCAGAAAAAAGTAAATTCTGCTCACAGTGATTATGTTACTCTAAAGCAGGGATTCCCAAACTGTGGTGCGCGTCCCCCTGGGGGTGCGCGAGCTGCCACAAGATGAAAACTGTAACGGCGGAAATCTGAAATAATGACACATTTACAGTGTTGTTTTTTTTCCCCCACTCAGTAAAAATGTGTAAATAAACATGTATACCATTATTGTGTGGAGCTGTGGGACAATATTTGGATGAACTCTGAGTCTTTTTTCTGTCAATCATGTGAACTCTTTAGCAGACCTTTATTTTGAAGGCGACGATAACTTTTACTATTAGTTCCAGGGCAAAGTTGAGGAGCTGCTGGTCTGTTTACCTCATCAAATGGATATTATTATTCAAAGAATCCTTCTTGACAGCTTGTAACAACTCTGCTGATTGATTCCATGTGTGTCCTTATTTAATCAACTCCATGGTGAGTCGTTTTCTTTGTTTCTGTTGTTTTTACTAAAGATGCAGCGCTACTTTCTGCCGCTGATGAGCTAATGGCTAACGGAGCTGGGTGTTAATTTAAAACACTAAGCAGTTAGTTAAGAGAACCGTCAGCTTAATCCAGTGTAGTAACCTCCTGCTCACTTCCACACATTTGATCAGCACTCCCCCCATACACACCTGCCGTCTTTACAAGATAAGAGCATCACATGGAAATACGAGGGGCGTTTACTGACCGTAGGACACGCGACTCTCACAGTAATCCTCAGTTACATATGATTTAATTATTAAACACTCAAAATTGTGTAACATTAATGATTCGTAGGTACCAGGAATTTGTTCAAATGTCAAAGGTCTCCATCCGGGGATTGGGGGTGCGTGAACACGGCTGGGACATAGAAGGGGGCGCGGCAAAAAAAGTTTGGGAACCGCTGATCTAAAGTATAAATGTGATCAGTTGTGAAGAAACTGTAGAATAGGTTGCAAGTTGAAACATTCTGGTCCTTTTTTAGTCAGGCTTGAAACAGATGTTTGAAACTGTAAAGG
>SSNR01000172.1:104753-152536 GCA_006937965.1 Callopanchax toddi | reverse complement strand
TCCTGCCTCAAGTGGAGGAGTTCAAGTATCTCGGGGTCTTGTTCACGAGTGAGGGAAGGAGGGAGCGGGAGATCGACAGGCGGATTGGGGCAGCGTCTGCAGTGATGCGGACGCTGAACCGGTCTGTTGTGGTGAAGAAGGAGCTGAGCCAGAAAGCAAGGCTCTCGATTTACCGGTCGATCTACCTCCCAATCCTCACCTATGGTCATGAGCTTTGGGTAATGACCGAAAGAACGAGATCGCGGATACAAGCGGCCGAAATGAGTTTTCTCCGCAGGGTGGCCGGGCTCAGCCTTAGGGATAGGGTGAGGAGCTCGGACATTCGGGAGAGACTCGGAGTAGAACCGCTGCTCCTCCATGTCGAAAGGAGTCGGTTGAGATGGTTCGGGCATCTTGTTAGGATGCCCCCTGGACGCCTCCCCAGGGAGGTGTTTCAGGCATGTCCTGCCGGCAGGAGGCCCCCGGGTCGACCCAGGACACGCTGGAGAAAATATATCTCTGGTTTGGCCCTGGAGCGCCTTGGGATCCTGTCGGAGGAGCTGGTAGAAGTGGCTGGGGAGAAGACCGTCTGGAGCTCCCTAATTGGGATGCTGCCCCCGCGACCCGGACCCGGATAAGCGGAAGAAGACGAGACGAGACGAAAGTTCAGGTCTATGATTTGATTCTGTCCTCCACTAAACTTATAAATAAATTTTAAAAAAGCTTTTTAGTGCAAATGTTCTTGTTTTAAAATGCAATTAATTACGATGAATCAAATATAAAGTCTGTAATTAATTTGATAAATTTTGAGTCCTTTGAGCAGTCGGTCCTCCAGCATCCTGACTGTTATGAGCTGTCTGTGTTCTTCAGGGTTTCTGCAGGTTCAAGGAAGCCAAATTTAAGACTTTTTAAGACCTGTTTTAAGGCCGATTTGACCAAATTTAAGACCTTACATTCACGGAATGGGAAAGGGGATGTGACCACCTTACAAATAGTTCTGACTAAACCTTCATTGGAACTGAAAGTACAAAAAAAACCATCAAGATAAAGATTGATCTGCATTACATCTTACATAAGTGTACTGCATTTACCTAAAAATAATTTTAAAAGCTCTTTTTTTTCTGAATTAATGAGATAACAGCCTTAAGTGACCAGACCCTTCTAGCCCCTCGCGGTCTGGTGTGTTGCTGAGTTTCAGATGTTCGTAACCCAGAAATCATAGGGCCCTAGAAATTTAAGACCTTTGGACACTGAATTTAAGGATAATTTATCATTTTTAATGATATTTAAGGCCTTAATTTTGGAAAAGCAAATTTACGACCTTTTAAGGCTTTTTAAGGACCTGCAGATACCCTGTTCTTGGTTTTCCAACGATTCAAAAGCTTTTGCAGCTTTGCAAATCTAAGCTGCTAAAATGGGTTATTTAGAGAGTCTGAAAAGGCTCTTGGGTTTCTGCACAGACTGACAGTCGGGTGAAATGGCCTGAAGAATGGCAACTGTCCATTTGTGAATGACTACAAAATAATGGGACTCCAAATGGTTTAGAAATGATCTTCTACTTGCTTCAGCTGCTTGTATAAACATTATGGATCATATGAACACACATCTGAACACTTTGAAGCAACAAACCAAAATAAAGAGCAGTTCTCCCAAAAATGATCAGTTGATTAGCAGCGTCTGATTTTACATTGCTTGTATTTTCTTTAGTTTTTATTAAATTATGAATGAAGTGAAATGTGTATTTTCCGTTACACATTTTAGAATGCTTTTTTATTGTCCTGATACATAAAACTTTAGAATTAAAGAGGGTACTGAAATATTAAGGTGGCCATCATTTGAAGTCTTTGAGTGGAGTTTCTGTGATGCGAGCTGAAATAACATCAAGGATCTGATTCATCTTCAAGAACTTACTGATTTATTAACACATGGGGTTTTTTTTTTTCCAACGCTGCTCTTCCTCTGTGATTGTCTTTATGAATTAGTTATTACATAACTCACATCTTCAGCCTGTTGGTTCTCTGGGAGGTTTTGGACTCTTTCACATTGTAAATAAAGTCACTGCAGAAGCTGCTTACGTCAGATGTTTCAGAGCAGCCTGGAATAAATCGCTTTATTTTACAAGTGTAGAGAAAATAAATGTGATCATGCACTCTTAATGGACACTTGCATCACCCACCCCCCTCCACACAGCGCGTATGACTGTATTCTGGCTCGCTGCATGTTATCTAAACATCAGACGATCTTTTCCCTGCTGACGTCGTCTCATCTGAAACCAAACGAGTCGCTAGGGGGAGGAATTTGTCCCACTGGCCTGTCAGTGGCCACAAGTGCAAAGGCCTCCATATCTGACACTTGTCAAGCCAGCTTAGAGTCAAAGCTGCCCTCTTAAGAGGGTGTTAAAGACATTATTTGAGGCTAAGCCTATGGAGACCAATCACATGATCACGTGATGAGGGACAGGCTAAAGGGAGGTGAGACGTTCACTGACAGTGCGTCAAATGTTGAGTTTCCCCCATAAATCAAGAGGATAGCTAAAATAGAGGTTTATTTATCAGATTTATTTACCTTCAGATTTCTTGTCTGATACTGTTGTTTACTATTTTATTATTAATATTTATTTATTGAGTCATTTTGTTTGTCAGAACCTCGATCAGTGACTCCAGCTGCTGATGGGATTTACTAGAGCTTTGCCTCATTTATGAAAACCAAGTTTAAAAAAATATTTTTTTGGAAACAAAAGATAAAATTTTTCTGAAACTGATCCTTTGTTTGTTCACATCTGATTCACAGTTCTAGTCATTTTTGCAGCGTTTACGCTGCAGCTATTTTCACCTCAAACGGTGACGTCGGAGTTTGTAATCCTCCTTTCAAATCCCTAATTGTCTTTGTTGTTGTTCCAACACAGGAAACCAGATCGGCTCTATTTCAGTCTGGTCTCTGAATAACTTGTAAAACTGAAACTTCAGAAGTCAGGAAGCAGCTTAAAGCTAATGGAACCCAGCAACACGCAGCTTCCTGTCATGATGCCATCCAATCAGGATCACTCTCTCATCAGCTGACTAGAGGAACTCGGTCAGAGTTTAAACTAAGATGATCTGATGAGAAGAGAACATCACTGATTCTCATGCCATCTGTCAGCACTGGTTGTGAATGACTTACTATGGAACTGTAGCTCAGTATCTATCAGACTAGTTTGTGGCCATTTTTGTGTTTAAGCTCAATCAGCTGTACAGGGTTGACTTTAAAAGTTAATCAGCGATTAATAGACAGAAATGTATTTCTAAAAGTTAAACAATCTCATGTGGTTCATGAGATTTTACCACGAGCAAAAATATCACCTGCCTTTCTCCTTTTGAAGGCAGGTGATAATTAACACGACGCCTTCAAAGACACGTTTAGGAAAACCGAGGGTGAGCATAAAGAGCTGTAGATTATGTAGCGTGAAACTTCAGTCTGAGCTGATTTTCTGGCAGTTCATGTAAAACATTTGAAAAGTGCCAGGAAACGGAGCCCTCACCATACGTCCACTTTATCGTTTTAGTGGATTTCCCAGAGTTACCTGCACCTCTCCCACTCAGCCAGTCTGTTTTATCAGAGCTTGCTGCGTCCGTTCATTAATGCAGGGTTTCCTGACGTAGCATTATCAAAATCTCTTCAGGCTGTGTTGCCATAGCAACATGAACAAGTCTGAAAGTTTCTAACTGTTTAATGTGCTATTTTGTATTACTGTACTTATTTGATTTTGTGTGTGTGCAACAGTGAAGTGGAATGGAAACAGTCAAAGAACAATTAAAGAAAAGCGAACCAAAACCTGGTTAAGGTAGTCATAAGGTAATCCAATAGGTTTAAATTAGTTTAACTGGATTCCTTTTGTGGTGAAGAGAGAGCTGAGTGAAAAGCTCTCGGTTTACCGGTCGATTTACGTTCCTACCCTCATCTGTGGTCACGAGCTTTGGGTGGTGACTGATCGCGGATACAAGCGGCTGAAATGAGTTTCCTCCGCAGGATGTCTGGGCTTTCCCTTGGAGACAGGGGAGGAGTTTGATCGGCCTGGAGTAGATCTGCTGCTCCTGCACATTGAGAGGAGCCAGGTGACGTGGCTCAGGTATCTGGTATGGATGACTCCTGGTGAGGTGTTCCGGACACGGAACGTCTAACCAGGAGGAGACCTAAAGGAAGACCCAGGACTCGCTGGAGGGACTACGCTTCTCAGCTGACCTGGGAGCGCCTTAGGATCCCCAGGAGGAGCTGGCCGAAGTGGCTGTGGAGAGGGAAGCCAGGCTGTTGCCCCCGCTACCCGACCTCAAATAAGCAGAGGAAAATGGATGGATGGATTCCTTTATCTGCTGGAGATGTTTTGTTTCTCATTTGAGGAACTTCATCAGTTTAAAATGAAATGTGCAGAGTACTAAGCTTTGGAGATCTTAGTTGTTTTTTATTTTTCTTTAGATCAGCGGTTCCCAAACTTTTTTTGCCGCGCCCCCCCTTCTATGTCCCAGCCGTGTTCGCGCACCCCCAATCCCCGGATGGAGACCTTTGACATTTGAACAAATTCCTGGTACCTACGAGTCATAAATGTTACAAATTTTCGATACTTTTGAGTGTTTAATAATTAAATGTAACCAAGGATTACTATGAGAGTCGCGCGTCCTACGGTCAGTAAACGCCCCTCGCATTTCCATGTGATGCTCTTATCTTGTAAAGACGGCGGGTGTGTATGGGGGAGTGCTGATCAAATGTGTGGAAGTGAGCAGGAGGTTACTACACTGGATTAAGCTGACGGTTCTCTTAACTAACTGCTTAGTGTTTTAAATTAACACCCAGCTCCGTTAGCCATTAGCTCATCGGCGGCAGAAAGTAGCGCTGCATCTTTAGTAAAAACAACAGAAACAAAGAAAACGACTCACCATGGAGTTGATTAAATAAGGACACACATGGAATCAATGGGCAGAGTTGTTACAAGCTGTCAAGAAGGATTCTTTGAATAAATAATATCCATTTGATGAGGTAAACAGTCCAGCAGCTCCTCGCAACATCGCCCCGGAACTAATAGTAAAAGTTATCGTCGCCTTCAAAATAAAGGTCTGCTAAAGAGTTCACATGATTGACAGAAAAAAGACTCAGAGTTCCTCCAAATATTGTCCCACAGCTCCACACAATGATGGTATACATGTTTATTTACACATTTTTACTGAGTGGGGAAAAAAACACTGTAAATGTGTCATTATTTCAAATTTCCGCCATTACAGTTTCATCTTGCGCCCCCTAGTGGCAGCTTGCACACCCCCAGGGGTGCACGCACCACAGTTTGGGAATCCCTGCTTTAGAGTAACTCCTTCCTTCTTGATGATTCTAGGACTGTTTGTTGTCCTGGTTGACATGCAGGATGTTTTGATCACATGCTAAAGGTGTGAGTTGCTGTGAAACTGAGGAATAGATTCAAAGTTGGATTGTAAAAGTTGAAGATCTGTTCAAAGCAGAACTTCTAGTTGAACTTGACCAGGCGTCTGAGTTTGGCACCAGTCCCACCTTCTGTGGTAATGGATGATAAATAGGGATGCTCGATATTGGTTTTTTTACCAATATCTGATATCCAATATTGTCTAACTCTTAATTTCCGATACCGATATAAGCGTGGTAGCCCTCATAAAAATAAAAATAAAAAACCACAATATTTAATGCAAGGTGTGGCAAATAAATAAAAATATCTCAAAAACTATACATCAGATTTGTTATATTTTGACATTTTGGGAGAGAGGAGAAGTAGCCGAACAGTTTGTGTAATATGAGCGTGGTATGTGAAGGTCATGTGTGTCATCATTACAAAAACCCGATACTGATATTACATTTTTATGCCAATATCGGCCCATATTATCGGTAGACCGATAATATCGAACATCCCTAATGATAAATCAACACGGATGTATTTTCTATTAGTTTGAAGAGTTTCTAAAAACTTCAGGAGGAAATAAAAATCTGACCTGGGAACAGCTGATGGGATCCACTCTAGACGTCTAATTCTTTAGTGATCAATGTTTTCGTTTATTCATTTCAAAATGTCTCTGATTGATGCATCAAATTTTGATACTGTGTAATGATTCTAATGCTTGTCTGGAATGATTTTGGGAAACATTGAATTAATTTATAATAAATGAGGAAAGAACTGGCAGTGGATTGTTTATTGGAAGTCAAATTGATCGTCTCTCCTTTCTGTTCTAATTAAAGAATAATGAGATTAGATCCTTCGGCTGATGCTGCCGACACAAAGCGTCTTGTATGAAGAATCTGACGTAAAGGATTGATTCTTCTCTCCCTCTCTTTCCAAGATGAAGTGTAAAGATTGCAGAAAAAACTTGAGTGATTTGTTGGAAAACAGTTAAAGATTCATAACTACAAGCAGTTGTTTTCAAGGTTGGCTGCACTGAAGTGAGTGAGTTGTGTGTGAGTGTGCACAAACGTGCACATGGACAACGCTCTTATCTTCTTGGCACAGGATTTCTTCTCCATCGGGGGTAATCTCCCAGCACACCACTGAGACAGAGGCAGACAGTGGCTCCGTCAAAGTGCAGCTGCTGCTAGCGGCGCTCTCCTTTTCGGCGGTCTCATACATAAATAACATGATGCAAAAGGGTGGAAGATACCCTCAGGCAAGGATTTAAAACCAGCTCCTAAATCTGAACCTTAATCTTTACGGTGAAGTAGCTTCGATCTGACCTCAGATCAGTATCGAACCCTAAGTAATTTCATCCAGCTAAGCTCAGTAACTCAGATACAACGGAGCGGAGAGCAGGAGAGATGGTATTTTGGTCGTCTTCTACAGTTTTTCACTAATGAGTGACTTTAAGAATGCATCGCCTCTAGTAGAAATTAAATGTTTTAACGTGTTAAAATGTCCATGTGGTGTTTCAGAGCCGAGCGTTGTGACTGCAGGGCATCAGTGGAAAGTTCCAGATCATAAACCTCCAGGACTTTATACAATTAAAGAAAATAAGCAGCAAAAAGCAATCAGCTTGCTGGGTGGGCTGCCTTTTGTTTGTAGCAATCAGATTCAAGGTTACTTTAGCATTTAGCAACATGAAATCTGCTCTGTGCTGCAGATTCTTTACAGACAAAGAGAATCAGGAACACTGTAAACAAGTGTTAAAATTAGGAGGCTGAAAGGGATTTTTTCATGAGGAAAAACACTTGTGAATATGTGCTTTTTAAAAAAGGAACGGGCTGGTTTTGATCAAATTTTTAAATCTTGGTTTTCTTTAGAGATTTATTAACGATGAATGGATGGAATAAGGCTTTCTACAGTTCTCAGACTTTAAACTGGGATTTTAAAAAAGCCTTTTGAACTCACGTTGAACCAAAATCACAGCAGAAGACTTTTGTATCTGAGAATAAAAGAAATGATTCTGCCTACTCTTTTTATGTGATCTATATAAAAGATTGGACCATATTTTAGAAGTGAAAACATAAATAATGCAGCAGAGCGTAAAGAGATACAAGTCAACAATGTTCATGGACTCGTATTTACAATAATGTTCCTTTGAACCAATAAACTAATATAAAAGCTAAAACTGTGAATTTCACAGCCCTCAAGATGAAAAGGGCTGATTTTTGTGTTCGTGGTGAACAAGTGAAGCATAAAAAGTACTTATACATTTATAAAATACAAGCGATTGTGTTTGTAGAAGTGGCTTTTTGCTTTTTTGTGCTAAAGAGATGGATAATAACCACGGCTCGAAATACATCAGCAGTATTTCTAGGTGTTTATAGTATATCATGCTGGCAGATGTCAGTCAGCAACCTGCCAGGACGGCATCAAAAGACGGGTTCTGGTTCTGACTGTGGACATCACAGCAGAATCCGAAGCTGGCGGTCTGATGAAGAGACCACAGGAAGCTGGGCGCCGTCGGCATCTGGCTCCGTCTCATCACTGTTCTGTACCGGTTTTTTTTTAAATCCATGTTTACCATGCATTCCATGTTGTAGAGGTGTTAGAATCACATGGGTTGCTTTTGATGTGGTAAAAATGCCTGTTTTCTCTAAGTTAGACGTGACAGATGAAATACACTGTAAAAAATGACTGTCTGGGTACAGAGGGTTTAATAAATGGATAAATCCGACGATGTGGTTTATCTTCCCGTGGAGGACTTTCTGAACAGCGTTGTCACAATGCTGGGTTTTGTGTTTTTATTTAGTGAGAGTTGGTGAAGGGACACACCGAGTAGGAGAGCCCACTTTCAATGAGTTTCTTTTTCTCTGAGAAATGACATAATTGATGCTGAACGAAGCTTTGCTCCCAGTACAGACCCCCTACTGGTCCAGTCTGGTGACCCGTGTGTGGGTTTACCTCGGTGATTTTTATCCAAGACTCAACAGAAACACATGGCAGTGACATACAAGATACAAGATGACTTTATTGACATGCAGCAGTAAATAAAGAAATCGATGGTAAAGAAGCTAAAACAAAGTCATAAAGCAGGTCTGGGGCTTTCCAGGTTTCTGCCTGCAGATGAACAGTTTGATCGTTGGAGCATTGATTGATAATCCTTAGCTGGAATCGTTTTATGTCTCAAACTCACTGAAGCCTCTATAAATGAGCAGCTTTCTAACTTAATTGGTTGGAAAGCTTAGATGTTTCAAGAAGCTAGAGGGACATCCGTATTTAGGTTGGTTCTTTGTCTTCAGTTTGATTTGAGCTTCTTTTCCTATGATCAGCTCACCGGTTCCCCTCCCAGTCCTCAGTTTCTCTGCTCGGTTTCAGAACCTCCTGTTGTCTCCTCTCCTCTCCTCTCCTCTCCTGTCCCCTCCTCTCCTCTCCTCTCTCCTCTCCCCTCCTCTCCTCTCTCCCCTCCTCTCCTCTCCTCTCCTCTCCCCTCCTCTCCTCCTGAGGTGTTTTGTTTCCTGCACCAGCAGCTCTATGTGTTTTTATTGGTCCTAGTTTGCCTCAGGTGTCTGTTATTCAGGTTTTGAAAACCTTGCTTGTGGAGAACTAGATGTTGGTTGTGACCTGACGTGGAGGACTGTGGTTCTAAAATAATTCTGTTCTAAAAATGTCTGCTGCTCATTTAGCTTTACACAAATAGAACGGAGCCCTCCATGCTGAAGCAGCTGCTGATTTCATAGAACTAACGTGAAACATTCTGCAGAGTGCAGGGTTCTAAAAGGGTCGAGACCTCTGTGACGTTTTGACTTTAGGAGGGGATCAATCCACCGGCTCTGCTCTGAACAGCTGTCGGCTCGTCAGTCTGCTCAGAACTCTGTTTCTTCAAACTGAGGTTGTTCAGAGATCTATGAGATGTTGATTGTTTATAGATGATGTTCTTCTTCAGGAAAGACTTCTTTTGCTTCCTGACCAAAGGTTAGCATGTCCAAATAAACAAACGAAGTAATTCCCGTCCTGAACCCAAACAGCTGATTGGCCCTGTGTGGATCATCTGGCTCGTTGCTGTTCGTCTCTTCCTGTTCCCGTCACTCTGTGCATGTTTCATCTCCTCGCTGTGCACGTAGCTAATAGAGCTATTTCCCCTGTAATTGCAGCGGGTCAGACCCAAAGACAGCAGAAGCCTAGTGTCCCCCCTCTCCTCTCCATCACCTTCCAGATTACAGGTAGGTGATTTTAGTCACGCTGATGAAGAGCCTCTCCCTGATCTCCCATTTCCTTTTTATCCTTTACTCCTTCCTCCTCTCCTGATCTTGTCTTTTCTCCTCTAACTCGCCTCTCTTCACCTCTACCATTGATCACTCCTCCAGCCACGCCGTTTTCTGCTCTCACTTTATAAATTACTCTCTTTTCATCTTTTTCTCACCTTTTTTGTCTTTCTTTGTCATTCTCCTCTATCCATCCTCCTGACCTTCTCCTTCTCCCTGGTCTTTTGTTTTTGTTTGATCTCTTTTCCTCCTTGATTCCTTTTCTCTCCTCCCCCCTTTCACCTTTTTGAACATAACACTGGTTCACAAAAGGAAAACCTTCATTCAGATATTGATTTCAGCCAAACTTTAAAGGTGCTCACAGCTTCTGTTTTATATTTAACATGTAACATTTATGTAACATTACAACACTGCAAAAACTGATTTCTAAGAAAGTAAAACAACCTTGTTTTTAGACTTTTTTTTTTGTCTATAAAGAAAATATATTCTTACAGCCCTACTTGAAACAGGCCAAATCTTCTTAAATATGGTCACATTTTCTAGATTTGAGCAAGACAATCTGCCAATGGGATAAGCTAAATTTGCTTTGCTAGATTCCTTAAAACTAGCGAATTGTTCTAAATGCAGCAAATTTTGCTAGTTTTAATGAATCTAGACAAGCAAATGTTGCTTACCCCATTGGCAGATTTTTTTTTTGCTCAAATCTAAAAATGTGACCATATTTAAGAAGATTTGTCCTGTTTCAAGTAGGGCTGTAAGAAAGTTTCTTTTTAGACAAAAATAAGACAAAATGGCTAAAAACAAGGCTGTTTTACTTTCTTAGAAATCAGTTTTTGCAGTGTAGTAACTAGTTACATTTACTCAGTTACATTTACTTGAGTAACTTTTTGAAAAAAATTACTTTGAGTAGTTTTACTTCACCGTACTTTTTACTCTTACTTGAGTATTATTTTTGTTAAGTATCACTACTCCCATTTGAGTAAAATCTCTGAATCCTCTTCCTACTGCCAGTAACTTTACAGAAAAACAAACATGTTCTAACAAAAACACACCAGACACTACACTTTATTAAAGGAGACCACATGTTTCTGCTCCAGTTTTGTTTTCCTACTCTCATTTTCTAGCTAGCTAGCTATCTTTATCTAGCTTGCACAAAAGCTAAACATAGCTACTGCTAGCTTGCTAAATTAGCTAAATAGATGGCTACCTAGCTCGTTTTATAGCCGCATAGCTAGCTCTATTAAATTTTGGCATTATATTTTAAAAATACTTTGAAAAGTGTTTCTTCTGCTTATGCTCATGTTATGTATTTGTATCAGTGTTTGTCATTTTAGCCTTTAAGATACGAGAATTTCCCCCAAACTTTATATTTGTGTCTGTCTGATGACATCATTTAAAAAAGTCAGATGGATGTTACTCAGTACTCAAGTAGACTTGTTACCAGATACTTTTTTACTCATACTCAAGTATTTTTTGGGACAGCAACTTTTTACTTTTACTTGAGTAAAAATATGTTGAAGTAGTGCTACTCTTACTTGAGTAAATTTTTTGGGTACTCCTCTCAGGGTTTGTTGCTGTTGGCAAATCAAATCAAGTTTTTAACTCCTACACTCTCAGAAATAAAGGACAAGAATTGTACCTTTTTTTGTCACTGGGGTGGTACCCTCAAAAGTACAGTTTTGTACCTTTAACTGCAGGGTTATATCCTAAGGGGAACAAATATGTACCTTTTAGGGTACATATTTATACTCCCTAGGATACATATGTGTACCCTAAGGGGTACAAATTTGTACCCCCAGTTAAGGTTCAAAATGGTACCCTCAAAAGGTACAGTTTTGTACCTTAACTGCGGGTACAAATGTTTACCTTTGTAGTTTGTACCTTTTACTAGTCAAACATGTACCTTAGGGTACAAATTTGTTCCCCTAAAGGGTACAAATATGTACCCTAAGGAGTATAAATATGTAACCTAAAGGGTACATATTTGTTCCCCTTAGGATACAACCCTGCAGTTAAAGGTACAAAACTGTACTTTTGAGGGTACCACCCCAGTGACAAAAAAGGTACAATTCTTGTCCTTCATTTCTGACAGTGTAACGTCTGTACTGTGGTTAAAGAGTCGAGTCGTGACGAGACGATCAGAAAAACGTAGCTCCCTCAAACAGACTCGGAGTGAGACTTGTTCTGCGGACTGTAAGCTGCGCTCACATGAGGGATTTCTCTGCTCCGTTGTCAGTTTAGTTCAATAGAAAGATGAGCTCGCTGGAGAGAGCACTACAGATGGACTTCCTGAGAAGCAGAGTTTTCTTTTCTTCACATCAGGATGGTCCCAGGTTTAATATTCATAAATGCATCAATGTAAAGACTGAAGTCAGCCGTTCCCCTGCAACACACAGATGAACCGTGGATCAACAAACTCACTATTTGACTTCCAGCTTATGTTTAACAGGGAATTAAACATTTTGCATTTCAAAAGCCTCCACAGTTCTCAGGGATTCATGGCTGCTTCAGACTCTTAGACGAGGTGTAGAAACTGTTATGGAAATAAAGTGCCTCAGGTTGAACATGGACAGGAATGTTATTGTAAGAATCCTTAAACACGGCATGAAAAAGAGATCAGTCAGCGCTCTTGGTGAGCAGACTCCACCGCCCGCTACCATGTGAATCTTGATCCAGCTGCTGCCTCCTGATGAAGCTGAAGCTCCCTGGTACCGCGACAGATGGTGCCAATCCAGGCTTTAGCTTTTTCTCCGTCAGCTTATAATTAAAACAAAACCGAGTCTCGTCACAGTAACAGGTTTTGATGGAGCAGCGACGGCGTTATGAGTTGATTACAGACACTTAAACTAAAACAGCTGTGATTATTGGAGAAAAAAACCCACGCTTTAGATCATAACGTCTATTAAAATGCCCAGCAAGGCTCTACAGACTCAAACATTGTCACTTTGTGTTTCTGGATCTTGTTCCCGCTGCGTGAACATGAGTGTGTGTCGTCCTGTGGGGATAAGCGTCTGATTGGTTAACAAACTGAGGAGTCACAGAGTCTAACTCAGGAGCTGTAAGGTTTCATGTTTCAGAGCTGTTGGGTGAACTTTCTTTGGAGATAAAGGATGTTTGGGAGGAAACCCGTTACATCTGGATGGAGGCTGTGATTATTCCAGGCTCGTCTCTTGAATAGTCTTTTATAATTCGGCTTTTCTTGGTATTTATTGGTTTGTTTAAAGAACGATTCACACACATGCTAATAAAACCTCCAGAGCAGCTGTTTCCCTCAGAGGAGGAGTGGTGTTTTTCTTTTCTTTTTATAAATCAGGATGTGTTGTTTCCAGGCAACATGTGCTGTGATGATGGCGTGTTTTCATTTGAAGCCTCACTCATAAAGCAGTGCGATATTGTGACATCACATACGTTTTCGATGGAAGGTTTTCAGAGTCTTTCGTCTTCCAAAGCGAGCCTTCAGAATAATATTTCGTGTAAATCGTAGATCTCAACCTCTTCTTGCTCCAACAAGCGTTCTCAGTGTTTACCAAGTAAATCAGCTTCAAATTGATTTATTTGTTTATAAAAAAGTCACTTCCTCAACACCTGAATGAATGTCATTCGTACTCGACCCGTAGTGGTCGTCTCATTAGAACACCTGACTCTGGTGCAACCCAGACTCGGTTTAGTGTTTTATACAGAGGGGCGAACGGCTGGTGAACTTTTTTTTTGGTGGGGTGCATTTTGACAAGTCAGTTTTCAGATGCGCTAACCTCATTTTTAGAGCTGTCAGAAAATCAGCTTAAAAAGGCTTAAAAACCATGTTTCTGAAAAGTCTCGAACGTCCATATGGACTGACATTTTAAACTGTAAACTTTTATGTTAATTTTAATTAGAGTTTTGTTTTGTGTACTGGCTTTTAAATGTTTTAAATTGTTAGATACTAAAGTGTAGTTGGAGCTCCTTGAGGGTTTTCATCAGTCATCCATCACATTAGTGAACATGTATTTTTATATCATGTATGCTTTTTTTCTTTGTGAACATAAATCAAATCAAAATCTTAACTTGTAGCAGTCATTAGCTTTAAAATCCTTATTTTGTTTTGTTTCTTCAAATGTTATTGTCATATGCACAGTACGAAAATTTTTTTTTTTTTTTTTTGCTGCCTAACAATATAAATTAACATATTATAAAAAATATAAATCAACAATAGAGGGAAAATAAAACATGAAACCTGTGCAGAGCTGCACAAATCAAAACAGAGCAGCAGTCATGCTATAATCATAATTATCAGCTGTTTTAGGAGTGACAAAGTCTTTCTCTTATTTCTAACCCTCCACCTGAGGGTGGAAGTGTGACCAGTCTGTGATGGAGGTGGGTGGAGTCCTTGAGGATGGAGGCAGCCCTCCTGTAGAGAGGCCTGTGGAGTCCTGGTGATCTTCTCAGTAGTCTTCCTCGCTCTCTGCAGGAGTTCATGCTTCACAGTAGAGCTGCCACGACGCGGCGATGCAGCTCCTTTTAGGTTGTGACCTCTAAATGTGGTCAGTCAAAGTTCCACTCATGAAAAAGTTTTGGACAATTTTAAATCAACGTTTCATGCAAATAATGTGCAGCGACACTTCACGTTTATTTATCGTGGCTCGTTTCAGCTGATAACCACAGATCCACTGTGCATGGTTGTCAGTTTGCTTTGCATGCAGATAACGTCTCTGCTTTATGGAAGTTCATCAGTGAGGATTTAAACAAGCGTCAAGTGAAGCGCTTTCTAAATTCAACATGGCACGAAGAGGGAAAGTAGACACCAATTTAGAGCTAATGGAATAAACATGAGCCGAGACATTTCCACTCTCCTCCACCAGCGTCGTGTTCTGTTCTCTCTACATCTCCGCTGAGGGTTGGAGGACTGAGCTATGATGTTTTATGTTGCCATCAAGGTGCTGCACAGGATAATCAATGCTAATTCATCATTCTGACATGCTAACAGGGAGGGGACAAGCCAAACAAAAGGATAATAGAGTCTACCTCACACGCAGGTTTTATCTCCCTCCTCACTTCAGGTTTTATCTTCTGTCTAGGGAGTTTTTTATGCCAGAAAAGAAAGTAAATAATCATTTTTAAGTTTAGTTTTTCTAATCCAGCTGCTTATTTTCTGCTCTTTTCTGTTGATTGGTGCAGCCTCCCGCCCAGTGGAAAACCAGCTGTGCAAAGGTCCGATCCCAAACCGATCCCAGCTGTGCCAAATCCCCTGTCCCATTGACTGTGAGGTGTCACCGTGGGGCGCCTGGGGGCCGTGCATCTTCGAAAGCTGTGATGATCAAACTGGAAAAAAAGGTGCAAGTTAAAAACACCACATCAAAGGCTGTGTCACATGTTTACTGTTCTTAGTGATAACTGCTGGTTCTTTTAATGTTTTTTATATTCCCTACTTCAGATGAAGGTGTAATCTACTCATTGTGTCTCTTTTTATCTTAAAGTTTCAGAGGAACTCACTGAATTCTCAATAAATAGTCTTCCTGATGCTGCGAGTCACGTTTTAAAATGATTTCTGGGAATTCCTCTGCAGCTACGTTTTAATTACATTTATTACTGGAAGTGTTCACTAATCACATCATATTAGAACGGAACAAGATTTATGGCAGCTTAAACTCATAACATGAGGGGATGCTGCAAAAAAAAGATCCACTTTCATCTCATTGAGCTTCCTGAAGGAGTCGCCATGACAGCAAAGTGAATGAAACCAAGTGAATCATCCTGGTGGACAAGTCTTCTGATCAGATTTAGTCAAAATGTTCCATAAACAAATGAATTCTATCTACATTCCATCTAAAGGACTCTATAACGTATGTGAAAACCAAATGTAGTTTCTCTTTTCAATTACACATTGAAGTTATATGCAAATATTAGGATTCATTGAAGAATGCATTTTCAAAAATGTATCAGGACTTCTTCTCTTGTTTTCTGAGGTTGTTTAACCTCTAAAGCAAAGGTTTTTAAAATCCTGATTCAGGTTTACATGAATCATATTAATAAGGGATTTAAATTCACCACGTCCCAACGACTCGTTAGGTTATTAAAATTTGTCTTGTGGGCCACAGCTGATACAATAACTCATACACCCGATACGACAACTTATAAACCTGATACGACAACTTATAAACCCGATACGACAACTTATAAACCTGATACGACAACTTATAAACCTGATACGACAACTTATAAACCCGATACGACAACTTATACACCCGATACGACAACTTATACACCCGATACGACAACTTATACACCCGATACGACAACTTATACACCCGATACGACAACTTATAAACCTGATACGACAACTTATAAACCTGATACGACAACTTATAAACCTGATACGACAACTTATAAACCTGATACGACAACTTATAAACCCGATACGACAACTTATACACCCGATACGACAACTTATAAACCCGATACGACAACTTATACACCCGATACGACAACTTATACACCCGATACGACAACTTATACACCCGATACGACAACTTATACACCCGATACGACAACTTATAAACCCGATACGACAACTTATAAACCCGATACGACAACTTATACACCCGATACGACAACTTATACACCCGATACGACAACTTATGCTGGGCTTACACCTAAAGACTTTGACAAGATTTTGAAAAGACTCTAAAAGATTATCAGCTCACATCTAAAGACTCGGGTTAACAGTCGACTAGTCTCAGACTAAAGATTTTATAAAGACTGAATCTTGTAGGAACACTAATTACAAGACTGCAACTAGATTATGTCAGGATTTCATTCCCACAAAATTCCTCCCATCATGCTCTGTGTGATATAGTGATACTATATTATGTTGATATAAAGAGAGTATAACTGTTCTGCTGGGCAATTCTATTTTATTTGTGGTTACACAGTGCCATCTAGTGGTGATTTTATTATCCGAGTTTTTCCTGTTGTGACGGAGAATGTCCGGGTTTTGTGTTGTCAATAAAGTTTCCCAAGATGAACGCTGGCTCTCCTCATCTGCTGTTATGGATATAATAACAGGTAAGTCCAGTTCCCAAGTTATTACACTCTGCAGAAGTTAAAAATGGAGGAGAAGCAGCTTTTAGCTACTTTAGCTTTTGCCACTGAAGTCGTTTGTAGTGAAAAGAAAAAGAAGAGAAAGCGTCAGAGAATATGGACACGGTCAGGGCTGCATAAACGGGACAGAAGGTCTTGTTTGTTGGGTTATGACTGACAGGGCTTCCTGGTTCTGCAGTGAGAACGAATCCTATTGGTTTTTGCTTGTTGTACGTCACTCCGACTACACTCCGACTACAAAAAATATCTAGCAGGTTGGATATGAAAGACTGGAGAAAGACTGGCATAAATCGGGTCGCCGACAGCAGATTATCCCCTCACATCTAACGACCGCGACGACGGGAGCGCGCAGAGACTCCGGTACGATTCCTAAAGACTGGTAGTCTTTAGTCTGCGACCGTGAAAATCGTTAGGTGTAAGCCCAGCATTATAAACCCGATACGACAACTTATAAACCCGATACGACAACTTATACACCTGATACGACAACTTATACACCCGATACGACAACTTATACACCCGATACGACAACTTATAAACCCGATACGACAACTTATAAACCTGATACGACAACTTATAAACCTGATACGACAACTTATAAACCCGATACGACAACTTATAAACCCGATACGACAACTTATAAACCTGATACGACAACTTATAAACCTGATACGACAACTTATACACCTGATACGACAACTTATAAACCTGATACGACAACTTATAAACCTGATACGACAACTTATACACCCGATACGACAACTTATAAACCCGATACGACAACTTATACACCCGATACGACAACTTATAAACCCGATACGACAACTTATAAACCCGATACGACAACTTATACACCCGATACGACAACTTATAAACCCGATACGACAACTTATACACCCGATACGACAACTTATACACCTGATACGACAACTTATAAACCCGATACGACAACTTATAAACCCGATACGACAACTTATACACCCGATATGACAACTTATACACCCGATACGACAACTTATAAACCCGATACGACAACTTATAAACCCGATACGACAACTTATACACCCGATACGACAACTTATAAACCTGATACGACAACTTATAAACCCGATACGACAACTTATACATCCGATATGACAACTTATAAACCCGATACGACAACTTATACATCCGATATGACAACTTATAAACCTGATACGACAACTTATAAACCCGATACGACAACTTATACATCCGATATGACAACTTATAAACCTGATATGACAACTTATAAACCTGATACGACAACTTATAAACCTGATACGACAACTTATAAACCTGATACGACAACTTATAAACCCGATACGACAACTTATACATCCGATATGACAACTTATAAACCTGATACGACAACTTATAAACCCGATACGACAACTTATAAACCCGATACGACAACTTATACATCCGATATGACAACTTATAAACCTGATACGACAACTTATAAACCCGATACGACAACTTATACATCCGATATGACAACTTATAAACCTGATACGACAACTTATAAACCTGATACGACAACTTATACACCCGATACGACAACTTATACACCTGATACATCATCTCAGGATCAGAACTGAAGAACCATTTTGGATGAGAGGTGAAATGTCATCTTCAAGAAGCAAGAAAGGAGGTCCAGCAATACATTTTAAAAGTTCTCAGGATAAATGCAGGCTGCGTAACTGCAAATTTTTTGCAAACTTACAAGATACAAGAACATATTTGCAAAAAATCTTTCAGTTAGTGTATCTAATTTGTACTTAACAAATGAAGATCTGTAGGGAAGCAGTAGTACTCTGTGCATGTTCACTATTTCTTTTTGTGATGGAGCAAAAACTAGGGATGTCATAATCAATCACGTGATCAGAAATCGGGCCAATCACATGGTTTCAGACTCGATCAGAATCGGACGATACCTCAGTGTCCAGGCTCTGATACACATGTATATATATTCTCATTATTTGTTAACACATCTATTGTTATGCGGTGGTACAGAGTTAGACCTCTTGACTCCACACAGAGACGGCGATGCATACGCCATGATGACATCACTTTGTTGCAGAGACGCTATTGTTTAAACGTCGGTAAAGTAGAACATGGAATCAGCTTCAAGCAGAAAGAGAGAGTAGGTATTATAAAGTTGATGACAACAGCATTGTCGAAGTGTCAGATCGGGACTTATTGGCAGATTCCCAAAATCAAATGACTTGGACTGAAGGGAAAAGAACCTGATCGGGACATCCCTCGTAAAAAACATTGGTGCAGTTTTTGGTGACTGAATATAGATCAGATGATTTTCTTCACTCTTTTTAACAAACTGCAGGTTTCAAACTGAGGAAACGACAGATTACCAACGAGCCAACAGGAGGCCCAGGGAACTGCCCGCACCTCGTGGAGGCGATGCCGTGCGACGAGCCCAGTTGTTTCAACTGGCAGCTGGTCACGCTGGATAAATGCATTCCTGATGACGGGAAGCAGTGCGGCTCTGGTTCTCAGCTGCCACAAGTCCAATGCATCAACAGCAATGGTGAGGGGAGAAAATGTAATCTCGTTGTTCAAGCAGATGATCTGATTTTGCAGAATGATGAGCTGAGCAGATGCAAATGATGCCTGTTCCCCCGTGTTCTCAGAATCAAGTCGTTTGTTCAAATTACGCTCGTTCCTCTTTAGAGTTGTTTGAGTGACACTTTGAGCTCAGTATTGGTTGCATTTTTGACCCACCTCCAATTACAAGAAAAAGCACGGGTCAGACCTCGATTTAAAAATCTATAATCACCGAGGCCAGCTGACCTCCTGGTCTGGTGGCGCTGAGCTGCAAGTGAAACTGATCCTACATTCATCAGCGGTGTGAGTGAGGACTCCTCTTCCTCTCACTCTGTTAAACCTCTCCTGCTTTAACGCCTGCTTGATTCAGATTCACCACCCCTCTCCCGCTGTCTGTCTCATTACAGTCTTCCTCGCTGCACGCACAATTAAACCTCACTTGCAGAAAATCACATCAATCCTCTGAAGCCCTGAGTGTTGGAGTAGCTTCTTTTGCTGCTCTACATTATGACTGCTGCTCCTTATTACTCTAAATTGTTCATTGTAGGGGCAGCAGAGTAGAGATGGAGGAGTTTCTAAGGGTCCTATTATCTTCAGGTAGAAGGTTTTCATATTCAGTTCCTTTAGATTGCATGGCGTGTTTACTGGTTCTAAGTCAGAATGTCACTGGGCTGCGACTGGTGATGAATTGTGAATGACATTCACAAGGAAGTTTTCAAAACATCTTGAAATGTTTGCAAAAGATTCACAATTTCCCCATGTGAGTCAACGGTTCTCACTCTCGTGTTGCTGGAACACGTTTAACAGAAAACACTGCAGGAACCCGTTTGGAACCCTTTAACTTCTCCTCCACCAGGCAGAAAGTGCAACAACTGGAAGAGACTCAGCTGAGACATACTTAGGGCATTAAATGACTCAATTGCAACAAAAAAGTGTCTCTGTCCTCAACATATTGTAATAAAACCTGCTAGTGTTATGGGAGTCGCTGTAAGTTTGCACATTTTCTTGCCGTTTTGTGTCTCCGCCTTAGAAGTCCCAGCCTGGTGAGTTCCCGGCTTTAGGAACCTGTAGTGAGCTGTTGGTTTAATGATCTAATTCAGTGACTTTGTCCTTTTTAGAATAAAAGTGCAGGTATTCCGAGAAGCAGAAGCCGTTTTTCTCCCCGTGACTTTGGCTGATTGATCTGCCTCACATTCAGGCCTCCATCTGATGAAAATTGATTTGTTCTGTTTGGATTTTCGATCCGCTTTTCGCCTCAGTGATTTTTCACCGCGACGTCGGCCGTATCTCTTCTCCGAGCGTGTCCCGGTCATAAAGGAAAAGGCCACCCGGCCGGGCCCCAGACAGCAGGTGAAGGTCGATACAAATGTTATTGAAGCTGGTTATTGATATTCCCAGTGCCGACGGCCCGGCCACTTAGGCAGCGAGCCGTTTCTCCTCTGCATACCGAGTGTGGAGGTCTTCCTCTCATGCTGGGGGTTCTGTTCATTCACGTCTCTTTGTGGGAGCCTGAGAAACGCTCCGGTCCCTTGTCATTTCGTATTTTCATGCCTTCCCATTTCAGTCATGATTGGTTCACTGCACATCTGTCAGAGTGACATCTCAATATGGAGCCTGCTCCGTCTGATGCTTCTCTTTGGCTTGAAATTTCAATTGAAAGGTTTAAAATTTCCAGGGTGTGTGTATCGCTGAACCGCCTGATTTATGGCAGCACGCAGACAGATATGTGGGTTAATATAATCCACTTATAGCTGCTGCTTGGAGCTCATCTATAAAACATGAACAACAGCGTTAAAACGGAGGGATCGTATGTGAATTCTCACTTTTCCTGCTTATGCTTCGTTTTATGGAGATTTCCTGAATCCGAGGGTCCCTCATTATGAATATTTCATAGATAATTAATATTAAAGAACGTAATGTCGAAATGGAGAGCAGTGATGATTTTTATATTAGCAGGGATTAAAAAGAGACACCTAGGTAAATCCAGGGTCAGAGAAACGTCGGTCTGCAGTTAACTCCTCAGAGATTAAAGCTTTACTAACTCAAGTCTTGATTAAACATTATCCAGATATATTAATGACTAAAGTTCTTAGGGTTCTGCTGTATATAAAAAACGACACCATCGAGGCGGCATGTGGCTCAATGGCTGTCTGGCAGCTGGAGGGTCGCCGGTTCAATCCCATCCTGCTGGGTTCGTTGACATTGTGTCCTTAGAGACACTTCGCCCACCCTGTCCGCTGGTGGTGGTCTGGAGGGACGGCGGTGTCCGATTGTGTTGTGGTGACTCCGTCCTCCGACTGTCTGCCTCAGCGCAGCTGTGGCTACGACATAGCTCACCGCCATCAGCGCGTCAGTGGGCGTCTGAAATTAAAAAGAAATTAATAGAAAACTGCAGAGTGAAAAATAATAATAGAAGCCTTTTAATCCATAGAGGTAGGTTCTAAATATTTGTCCATATTTGTTATCTTGATATGCTGTTGATTGTGTCACACGTTTGTACATTTAGACCAGGGGTGTCCAAACTTTAAATCACCAAGTGGACAGTCCTCGAGGGCCACAAAAGTTCAAATAGAAAAAAACAAAAGATGGTTTCATGTCAGGGTATCCGCGGAGTCTTGAAAAGTATTAAAAGGTGATAAATCAATTTTGGGAAATTCAAGACCCTTATAAAGTATTAAAAAGTCTATAAAGTATTAAAAAGTCTGATCACGGCTTTATAAAGTCTTACATTTTGGAACGAAAAAATCTGAATTTGATGTCCAACAGTTTGAGTCCCAAAAACATCGTAAACGTGTGAATTTAGTCATTTTTATTTTAAAAAAGAACGGCAAACAAAGGGTGTGTTAGTAATCCTTCTCTCAGTGCAGCAGGGCGGGCGGTGCAGAAGTTCAAAAGCACAAAGTACGCTCTGGTGTTCCCGGTGAGGATTACGAACGCACCGACATGTTAAGATGGAAGAGAATCTCAGAACGCTGCCGCATCACCAGAATGGAGGTGAGGTTTTAAAACATACTGAGACGGTCTTGAAAAGGTTTTGAATTTAACTTCAGGATTCCTGCATAGACCCTGAATTTACTTGTTCTGCTCACAAATTGATTATAAATGCAACATTCTAAGGAACAGTGTCTTTGTCAGAACAGGGATCTCCTACATTTGATTTAATAATAAAAAGCATTAATTCACTGGATCTGATTGGTCGACTGTTTTTAGGTTTCTAGAAACTAAATTTCTCTCCATTCTCAAAAACAAGCCCAGGACCTACTATAATAATAATAATAATAATAATAATAATAATGCATCAGTTTTATATAGCGCTTTTCAAGTCACTGAAAGACGCTCTACAGAGTTGCATTATTCATTCACACAGTCATTCTCACCGCTGGTGGTAAGCTACGGAAAGCATTCTGGATTTAGTCACGTTTTATGAACACGAGTCAGCTTTTTAGTACAAGTCAATGAGGGTTTGTGGTTCTTTTTACCAGAAAATGTTATTATCCCAATATCTCTTAAATTGTCTCAATTAAAATAAAGAATGCTTTGATTGGATGGAAAATTTTGCATTTAAAAATGTTTAAATTGATCAGTTTTTTTGTTTGTTTGCCGAGTAAAAATCTAAAGATAAACGTGTCAGAAAGCATCTCTCTGCATCCAAATCCTGCAGGACTAAATGACATCATTCTTAAAATGCAGCTGAGGGCCGCATGTGGCCCCCGGGCCGCACTTTGGACACGCCTGATTTAGACATGTCATCATTGACCATGATTTATGTTTAGTGCTGAAAATGCAACTCGGCAAGAAGTAGTTTGATAAAGACACGTCCAGTACCAGGCAGCACATCCCTGTAATCTCACAGATCATCGTTTTGTTTAGAAACTCTGGAACTGATCAAACTAAATCATAAAATCCTCATTCAAGATTGAATCTGGGATATTTTTACCGTGATCATAGACGTCTCGTGTTTATTATAACTGATGGATTTTATTTACATCTGTTTGTAAATTGTTGTATCAGGTCAAACTGAGGTGTGTTCTGTCGTTGATAAACTGGTTTTCACACCGATTGAGTTTGAGGGTAAATTTAAGGATTTTTTACAGATTTAAGTCAAATTAACAGCTGTTCTTGTTTTCTGACTTTGTTCAGTGTGGACTGGTTGTATCTGCGTGGGCACTGAAAATGTGAAACATGAAATGACTTGGGGCCAGTGTTGAGTCTTATCTTTTCATAATGGGGCTATTTAAGCATGCTTTGATCAGATATGAACAGAAACGTGACTGAATGTGAGGATTAGAGCAGGTCATCTTGACTGAATACAGATGTTTAACCTGAGAGGAAAACCACATGAACGTCACCTGTTGTTCCTCAGGTGAAAGTACCATGTGACGTCTGAAACGCTTGTTAAAAAAGGGGGGAGTCCAGCGCTGGATGGAGTACAGGGCCGAACATCAGCAGTAAATAATCACGGTGGACTGCTGAGACCACCAGCGCTGACTGGTCCAGTCCCAGTCCAGACCTGCTGCCAGTGAGGACAGGTCTTTCATCCTCCACAACAACAAGCTCCGCCTGGAAAACGGTTTCAGTCAAAACAGACGCTTCAAACAAAACGTTTAAAAAAAAAGAAGTTTGGGAGCAAAAAGTAAGATGCTCAAACAAAATTCCTGGTTTTCAAAATAAAATGATTCACTCCAATAAAACTCCCAGTTTAAAAAAATATCTTTTTGTTTTGAAATACAATATTATAGATTGACACAAAATACATCAATCGATCTGATCAGTAACTCCGCCTGTAACGGTTAGTTTGGGGTCTCTTTCAGGTTGCAGGAGACATTAAGGTGCCGCTCTGACGACATGAAACGCAACGCAGTGCGGCAGAATTTCAAGGCAGGACAGAGACAAATCTCCCAGAAGCCCCTTTGTTTCCACACCAAACAGTCACTTTTAGGAGAAGCTAAAAAACTGCCTCTTGTATCAGCGGAGAGAACAAAACTCTGCAGTCCTCCAAGAAACTTCAGGCGTCTTTTTATTTGTCTTTTTTATAGAACAATCACGACTTGACGAGTTCAGACAGGCGGTGTTGGAACCAACACAGAGCCGTGTCTGAGGTGATGATGTCACTCTGGCAGTGAAACCTTTCATTTGAAGATGTGTTTAACAGTAAAGTTGTTTATCCAGTCTCAGCTGATCTGATATTCTGAGCACCAGGGGCGTCAGAAGCATAAAAAATGTGGGGGGGACACTTCCCCAAAGAAAAAATTCTTTGTCGTAGACGCCATTTCCTGCATTCTGGTGCATTTAACAAGTTGTTAAACACCTATTTTATCTATAGTAGTAAAAACTGAACTCAGTTACTATTTCAGAGTCAGATTGAACAGGAAGTCTTCATTTTAAGCAGCTGTGTTCCCTATAACACCATCAGCTGGACTATTCAAATCTTAGAGAAAAGACTGAAAAAAAAACTTATGGAAGTAACATGACCAGCAGTGGTTTCATGTCAGAACTAAAGATGTGAACACAGTGNAACTGTTACTAGTCATGATGTCACTTTAACTAGTTCTAACTGTTACTAGTCATGATGTCACTTTAACTAGTTCTAACTGTTACTAGTCATGATGTCACTTTAACTAGTTCTAACTGTTACTAGTCATGATGTCACTTTAACTAGTTCTAACTGTTACTAGTCATGATGTCACTTTAACTAGTTCTAACTGTTACTAGTCATGATGTCACTTTAAATGGACTATTCAGGCTGAACAGCTTAGGAAAAATTAAATAAGTGACATCAATTATTTGAAAACAAATATCAAGAACCTGATTGTTCATAAGACTGAAGTTCTACCAATCTGAAATGAAAATAGCTTAATGTGTTCAGTGTACTGACAGCTGGGCTTGTGTTTTCATTTTATCCATTTAAAATAAAACATTTTACTGGTAACAATTGAATTAGAGGTATTTAGAGTGAGTTTATTTTAGTAAGAAATCAAGTGTAACTTTGTGTTTATCTAGAACTTTAATTTTTACTAAGAACAACAGATTTGATCAGGATAAATAACAGGTTAGAGGATCTCTATTTTACTGATGATCTTCAGTACTCTTATTTTTTGTAAAATAATCAACGGTTGTGTTTAAGTGTTTAAATGTTGACCCTCAAATAAAGTATGTACTTATTTTATTTACTTATTAATTTACTGGTACAGTCCTTTTATAAAGAGCAGTGAATTACATTCATTATTGTTATTTTATTTTTCATTATAATGTTTTACTTGTATTTATATATTATTTTCTTCCCTTGTTTTCCTGTCTCTATTGTTCTGTCTCTGATATTTTGGTATATATATATATATATATATATATATATATATATATATATATATATATATATATATATATATATATATATATATATATATATATATATATATATTGTATTGTGCTTCCTGTACTTTTTTCTGCTTCCTGTAGATCCAGAATGAAACTTGATTAAGGCACATTTACCTTTTTATTAGAGGCCATAGGTGATTATCTGTGGGGGGTTTACCTCCTCTGGTCATTCAGGTCTTATTCCTGTGCCTCCAAACACTGGCCCCGAGTAACACTCCGGTTTCTGGTCGACCTCCTTCCCGGTTCGGTTTGCTGAGGTCGGGTCCAAGGAGAGCAGCGTGTCAGGGTGCAGGGTGTAACCAGGAAAACATGGAGTGGATTTCAGCAGTCTGAGTAATTTCTAATGAATCAAGTGGAATGGATTTCTTTGAGAACAACCGAACGAGCGCAAGACGGACTCGGTAAATGTGGGGGGGTCCAAATGCCTGATTTTACAAAGTGGGGGGGACACGTCCCCTCCTGACATAATGGTTGCGACGCCCATGCTGAGCACAACAAACTGAAAATCCAATGAAGATAAACGACGGAGGATTTTGGGCCAGGCGCAGGAGACGAGACACTCTGTGGGACAAGAATGTTTCCATTTGCATGAATTTAATGTGATTGTTGCAAATTATTTGCGGTTTTAATTTATGTAAAAGTGTCATAAGCACCAATTCAGTGTGATCCCATTAAAACATGTCAGATTTTTCCAGCTCAACAGTTTACGTCCAGTGAGAGATCTAGTAACCGATGGCAACGATCTCTGTTCATCATCTGGGCTTCCTGTCTTCTTCAGGACGGGCGGTGGACAGAAACCTCTGCTCGTCTTCAAAAGCTCCAGAGCCCGAGCCATGTGAGGTGCCTTGCTCAAGAGACTGTGTGCTCAGCGACTGGACTCCCTGGTCCACTTGCTCTCAGACCTGCTCCAGTAAGACCATTGAGGGGAAGCAGATGAGGACCCGCTCCATCCTGGCCTACAACGCTGGAGAAGGTGAGCCTCCACCTGCCGATCTTCCGTGTCGTCCTTTACTAAACGTCTGATTTCACACTCGTCTGCTTGTGCGTTTGTCCTCCTCTTATCTGATTCTCTGTCGGTCCGTCTCCTCGCCTGACGCTCAGTTTGATCTCTCTCAGATCGTTTGTGTCTCTGCTAGCTGTGCGTCAGCCTCGTTTGTCCTGTCTTTGTTTCCTCTCGTCTTATCTGGGTGTGTGTTTTCCTCACAGTCACTGCGATGGTTGTGGCGTGGATCACAGTGATGGAGGGTAACAGTTCTAATTAAAGATTGCTGGTAGATATTTCAAACCTCTAGCGATGTGTTTGCATGTCTCAAAATGAAAGTAGTTGTCTGGTTTGTAGCTCTGGCAGACGTTACCGTAGCACCTTTAGGGTGACTTCTAATTGATTTGGAATGAGTTCAGCATGTAGTTCTGGAGTCCATCAGGCTGTGTTGGTCGTGTGTGAAATAGCTGTGAGTATTTATCTGTCGTCCTGCAGTAGTTTTAGCTCATGTTTTGCATAAATTGCTTGTTGCATTAACGTGTTTAACATCTTTTTTTGCTGAAGGTCTTTCACGGGTGCCCAAGTTTCCAGAACTTTTGGGTAAATCTTTTGACTCTTGGTAGATTTAGTGTTCAAAGATGTCTTCTTCAACATTTTCATTAACTGAAGATTCCCATCTGAAAGGAGCCTTCTCTCTCTTCCTCTGCAGAGATTTTTATGATCAGACTTTGAGTTTCTGGCAGATTCTGCAGCCTTTCGTTGCATATTAATAAAAGGAAAAAGTCGTCGAGACTCCAGGAACCCCTCAAAGCGTGAGACAGAGTTCATATTAATATGCAAAACACCAATGTTTGCATGGGACTCTGTGTTAATTAGTCCATTAATAAGCAAATTAATGACCTATTTAGCATAACTGCCTATACAGTGGTGATTATGGGGGACGCCGCAGAGCCCCGAGCGCCTCTCGCTGTTTGACACCCATCGGTTGAGTCGTGTTCCAGAGGAATGTTAAGTGGCGGCTGCTCAGCGTTTTGTGAAATTATAGTTGATCAAATCTGTGTTCTTCTAAATAAGTGAAGGAAATAACAAGGTTTCAGTGAAACCTGTCCACCTGCTGGAGTGGAGACTGGATGTTTCTATTCTAACGTCCATCCAGCTCCGACTGGCTGGAGATATTATCGCTCCAGTTCGTCCGCTCAGGTTTTCTAGCTCAGTCAGCAGAAAGGAAGTCGTTCCCTCCGACCATTACGCTGAAATTCTTCAGAGCTCGTTTCTGAGCTGGCTTCCTGACGGCGAACTACAGGTGTGACTCACAGCGCTGCTCTCAATCCTCGCTGAAAGCTCCAAGTGTCGCAATTATTCTAAAGCAGACAGACTCTCAGTCCGTGGATTTACCGCCGCTTCCCAAGAGGAACGAGGGGGTGGCTGTCACCCAGAGGAAAACTGCAGGAAGTCACGAAATAATCCCATAAAAAGTCTGACCACCGGCTTTAAAAGGACTTAGACACTCCAAAGTATCAGCTACTTTCTATAATACAACATGAAACAGACTCCATTCTAACAAGGGTCACATGATTCCATCACATGTCAGAGTGACACAAAAACAAACTATTAAAATTCATCTTTAGATTATTTTAATTGAGCTGATTTATAATGTAGAAGTATACATTTGAGATGTGACACAAAACTATTGAATTTATGGATTCATTAACTGAACCATAATTAGTCATTTCTCCTCTGGCGGTCGTGACAGCTTCAGTTATTTCAGACGTCAACATTAGAAGAAGAAGAGAGAGAAGTTTATGAGCAGCTGGAATAAAACCAAACTTCTGGTCGGAGAGTCAAACCTC
Organism: Callopanchax toddi; assembly: GCA_006937965.1. Taxonomy (NCBI): domain Eukaryota; kingdom Metazoa; phylum Chordata; class Actinopteri; order Cyprinodontiformes; family Nothobranchiidae; genus Callopanchax; species Callopanchax toddi. The sequence goes on along the minus strand of SSNR01000172.1, from coordinate 124,048 downwards.
CCGAGGAACTTAGTGGTCGAACTCTGAGACGTGTTGGTCTTTGGGACAGAGCAGTCCATCGTTTAGCTGCACGCTTACAGGCGAAAGACAAACGATGTCTTCATCCATCGGGGTCAAACGTTCCATCGTTCACTTTGCTGCTGAAGGTTCTCAGTCATCAGGTCATGATCATCCAAAAAAGGGTTTTAAATAAAGTCAACTGGACTTCTTTGGTTCTCTGAAGACGTTTCTGCTCATCCTTTGTCCGTTCTGTCTGTAGTAAAGGAGAGAGAGTCTTCTCTTCCTCTGCCTGTGACACACCTCCTTCTCCCCCTTGAGGAGGTGTTCGCTCCACTGTATTCAGCTGGAGTCCTGGTGAGGTGTTCTGATCAGAGGAGAGAATGAAGTTCAGAGCAGACTGGTAGGAGGTGGAGAGATGAAACCTGAGTCCTCCTCTGGTTAAAGCTGGTTCTTCACGTTTGACATAGATGTCTTCTTTAACTCCTCTCTCAGACCATCGGTCTTCTCTGTCCACAATGTGGACGTTTTCAAAGGTGTGTCCCTTGTCTCTGAGGTGGACTCTGAGTCCTGTCCTGATGATGTGTCTCTCCTGTGTTGAGACATGTTCTTGTGTAGTTGTTGTTTAGTGTCTCCAGTGTAAAGGTCTGAACAGTCCTCAGAAACAACACCACTGGTCTTCTGTCTGGGAGTCTTGTCCTCAGGATGGACCCGTTCCTGTCTGAGGGTGTTGTTGGGTTGGAACTTTACTGGGATGTTTTTGTTTTGTTAGTTTTGTTCACTAAACCTTAAAAAGAGCCAACAGAAGGAAGTCTGAGGCAGAACTAGATTAAAGAGGGAACCTCCTGGCCTGCATGGTAAACAGACTGTGTGTGGATATGTGAGCAGAACTGACGGTCTACTAGACTAGGAGCCTCCTGCTTTTGGGTTCACTTTGAACTGTTTCGCTCCTAAATGCTGTTCTCAAAAATATCTTTAAATCATCTCAACTTGTTGAATTAAAGAGCAGAAAACGAGCTTATTTCCTGATTTCTAGTTTTGGGAAGACATTCCTGCACTGCAAAAACTGATTTCCAAGAAAGTAAAAGAGCCTTGTTTTTAGACATTTTGTCTTATTTTTGTCTAAAAAGAAAATCTATTCTTACAGCCCTATTTGAAACAGGCCAAATCTTCTTAAATATGGTCACATTTTCTACATTTGAGCAAAAGAAATCAGCCAATGGGGTAAGCTAAAGCTCGCTAGATTCCTTAAAAATTGCAAATTTTTCTGCATTTAGAACAATTCGCTAGTTTTAAGGAATCGAGCCGAGCACATGTTGCTTACCCCATTGGCAGATTATTTTTGCTCTAATCTAGAAAATGTGACCATATTTAAGAAGATTTGTCCTATTTCAAGTAGGGCTGTAAGGATATAGTTTCTTTTTAGACAAAAATAAGACAAAATGTCTAAAAACAAGGCTGTTTTACTTTCTTAGAAATCAGTTTTTGCAGTGATAAAACAGACGACCAGAATGAGTTTCCTCCTCATGGAGACTCAGGGGTGAGGAGCTCAGACATCCAGGAGGTAGAGCTGCTGCTCCTCCACGTTGAGAGGAGCCAGCTGAGGTGGTTCAGGTCTTTAGTCGGGATGTTGGAGACCCAGGGCTGATCCAGGACATGCTGGAGGGACTGAGAACACCTGGGGTCCCTCAGGAGGAGCTGGTGGAAGTGGCTGAGGAGAGTCTGGGCGTCTAACTGTGACCTGAAGAAGAGAAGAGCAACAAACAGATTTTAAACCTGAAGAGGAAACGTCCAGAGAGCTTTTTAGGCTCAGATTTTCTGATGTGCTCTGGAAAAAGAACTCTGAAATATCAGTGTTTTTATATTTTCATGTCCTTCAAAATTCCACTTAAAATCAATCAATCCAAAACTTTTCTTTTTCTTTGCACCAAACAGTAAATACCTGTGAGTCGTATTTATATAGTTCACCTAACCTCTGGAGTCCAATGTCATAAATCCTGAGTAAGGCTGAAATTTGATTTATTTTTCTCACAGACAAAAGATCTTTTTTGTATTTGTGGACCAAAAATAAACCGAGACACCAAGTCAAAGTCGATGTGAGACAGAGGAACAAGAAGCAGACCGTTACTTGGAGCCGTTTTAGTTTAATCATCAGGAAGCTTCTCGGGGTAAAATGCACACAAAGAGGATGGAAGTGTTTGAGAACAAAACATTCAAAGAATTTAGGTTTTGTTGTCTTTGGTCATTAGTTTGAACCGTGGAAAATACAGGAGAGCTGAAACCACCTGCTGTTTGTTTTAGGTCAAAGTAAAAAGCTCAAAACATAAAGAGATGACCTCTTTATTCAGAGCACGTCACAATCCGTTTTAAAATATCAGGAATCAACTTATGGAAAAAAAACACCTCAGTGTTATCCTCAAGTCATCCAACGCTGATTTTATTTTGAAAATATTAAAAAGAATTTCAAGTTGTCTGACAGATGCTAAAACTCAGGTTTGCAGTGTGGAGACGAGGACTCGATGAATAATCATTTCATGATGTAGTAAATCTTTGATCACCTTCCTCAGTAGAAACGAACAAAATGTTCTTTTCATGTGTTTAATATTTAGTGAATCCTTCTAAAATTGAGCTTTTGACATTTTAATTTGTCTTCTCAGGTGGAGCCTTGTGTCCAAACAGCAGCGCTCTTCAGGAGGTGAGGAACTGTAACGAACACGCCTGTATCGTCTATCACTGGCAGACGGGGCCCTGGGGCCCGTGCACCGAAGACTCCTCAGCCTCATCGCTCAACGCGTCTGGAGGGGGGCGGCCCGGTGCCGACGCCTCAGGTCTCTGCTCCACGGGAGTCCAGACCCGAAAGGTCATGTGTGTCCGAGTCAACGTGGGACAGGTGCCGCCTAAAAAGTAAGCTTCAGTTTCAACATGTTTAACAAATAAAATGTTATAAAGTGGTTTTATGAGGCTGATTTATTAAAATAATAAATGTTACGACCCCTCTAAACGTCTAGGAGGAACACAGGGGTCTAACACAGTATGCTCCAGGACAAGGCTTAACAAAAATGTTTATTTTTCATTCCCACAGTCACAAACTATCAGGAAGAGGCACTGCAGAACTAAAGGAGTGTAAAACTCTCTACAACTAAGGAAAGGGAAGCTAAACAAACACAAAACGCTGGGGAGGAAAATCTACGACCCAGGAATAATACCAAACTAAGTTACTACTGTTAGCTCAACTAAAGAGGTATTTAAAACTAAAGATGAAAGGAAAAAGCTCTTTAACGAGCAGCAGGGTCCTGCACGCTACAAACTACTAATATTTTATCCGCCGCTAAATCTGTGAAACCACAGCTATGTCAGGGACGCCAGTAACGCTCCGAGTCCCCCGTCTATCTGGCAGCCTGGCGTTTTATGCTCTAGGCTGATGCCCTGATGAAACCAATCCGCAGCAGCAGCGCGATTGGGGTCAGCTGTGGCGAGATGGGCGTGCCGCTGTCCAGGGTGCTGGAGGCGGAGGGAGTGTAGGAGTCAGCCTGCTGTCGCTGTCCTTGGTGCTGATCAGGTAAGAGGAGCAGATCGGGGCAGACTGGGACTCTCCTCCCCCTCACAGGACAGACACCATGAACAATAAATAATATTCTTCCAGTCGGTTTTAGGAAGCTGACGTGTTTTTGTCCTCAGGAGCTCAAGTGGGATTTTGTTGTTTGTTTAAAACTAACATGAGGAAATATGATGCATCAAAATCAGTGATGCTGACAATCATTGACCCATCTCAGGCTAATGATCAATAATAATAAAATTATAATAATATATATGGAATTATTTTTTATTAGTATGTTTGGAACTTTTGTATTAAGTAAATACACTGATCTTTAAAGAGTTCAGTTAAACAAAATATCATATTTGATATAAATATTTCAGTGCTTTTAAATGACTGAGCCCAAATGAAAATTCCAGAATCAGGACAGAGCGAGGGTCAAAGTAGAGACACGTAATCAGACATACCTTAAGGGAACCAACGCACTAGTCAAAATACTGGCCGGTCTGGCGACCAGAGGGTCACCAGTTCCATCCCAGCACACTGTCATTGTGTCCTTGGGCTAGACACTTCACCCACCTCGTCTACTGGTGGAGGTCAGAGGGACCTGGTGGAGGTCAGAGGGACCTGGTGGAGGTCAGAGGGACCTGGTGGAGGTCAGAGGGACCTGGTGGAGGTCAGAGGGACCTGGTGGAGGTCTGAGGGACCTGGTGGAGGTCAGAGGGACCTGGTGGTGGTCAGAGGGACCTGGTGGTGGTCTGAGGGACCTGGTGGTGGTCAGAGGGTTATAATTGATCATTATAATATTGCATATGTATGATCTTTTGAGAAAGAGCTGTTTTAAATACTGGAAATTCGCCACTAGTTGTTTTATATGAAGATGAAGATTAATATGAACGGTGCTTTTAGGTAAATCTCTAATCTTGATCAAAAAGTTTGTAAACGTCCTCCAGAAAAAGCCTTGAATCTTTTAAAGTTGTTTTGTGAAGTAGACTGATCACATCATCATCAAACAGGATAGAAATAATAAATACGTTTTATTTTTATAGATTTTTATCTCTTTAATGACTGAATATATGTACTGAACTGTTGTATAAGTTAATTTTAAAAAATAATTTAGTCAATTTTTGACAAATAAAACTGAAACAAGATTCCACCTATAAATGAAAGCTTCACAGGGGCGGATCTAGGGGGGGGGGGGCAGGGGGGCCCATGCCCCCCTGACAACAAGCTTGGTCCCCATGTGGCCCCATGTTAAGTGCTTAGTGTTTTAGAATGTACCCCTTTAAATAAGCAGCTGGCCCCCCCTCTAATTTTTTTCTAGATCCGCCCCTGAAGCTTCATCTTGTTTGAAACTTTTTACAGACACTGAATCCTGATTCATTGCTGTAAAACTGGAAGAGTTTCTGCAGCAACTCATTTAGCAGATTAAGAGTTTACTCCAAAAGTCAAAAAGGATTCCATAAAACGTCCAAAGAATCAATGGCTTTGGTCTCTTTTGATGCTGAACCTTTTTATTTAGAATTTTAACTCAATGAACACAAAGACCTGATCTCTGAGCAGCTGTTTGGTCCAGTCGTAGAGTCTGATGAGTGCACGCTGCATTCAAACCCAACAAGTTCAAACACACTCCCAAAGCAGAGCAGAAGTCAGAAATGAAGAGTCAGATTAAAGAGACATGAGTGGCGGTGAGTGAAGAGGCCGAGCTAAATCAGGACGACTAACTGAGCTGGTTCAGTACGCTGAGCACACTGAGGTCAACTCATATCTTCACTTTGCAGGAAACCACAGATAAATCATCTCTCCGTCCCTGAAAGCCTAATTAACCCTGCCGTTTTGGGTGCTGGAAATTTCTCATTGATGATAATGACAGTAATTAAATGGGATTGATACTTTGAGGCGTTTTAATCATGAGGCAGATGAGAGACAGGATGTTTGTGGTTAACTCTGAGGCGAATTCAAAACACACGAGTTTCCTTCACCGTGTGTCAGGAAGTCAGCCTGGTGTCGGTTACGCTCGACTGGACCGCTCGACGACAGGAGGAAGAAAACCTGCCGGTGTCACGTTTAGTGAAGAATAAACCGAAACCATACTGATACAAGATTAGAACTCTCACCCGTATCGATGAGTGGAGGATTCTATTGGCAAATGTCGTTCCTGAGTCCAGGAACCAGAACAGCTGCAGTTCAAAGACACGAGGAGCTTTTACTGCTTGTAGTTTGGGTTTAAAGTTTCTCTGGCAGAGGCAGCGATAAGATGACGGGTTATAGAGGAGGAGGAGGGAGAGGGGGGGTAATGGTGTTGAGTAGCTGGAAAATAAAAGGTTTCAGTGATTTTCTTTCTTTTTAGGCCCGAGCAGCGACAGCGCCGAAGGCCTCTTGTAATTCCTCCCTTTATTTTTCTTTCTCCCGGCAAAAATAAATTGGCTGGTTGGAGGCCTTCACATATTCAAAAACTCACCAAATTTGGAGGATTTGTAGAACCTGGTGAAAATTTACATATTTTAAGGGCGTCGCAAAAGTCGCCAAAAATTGGCTCAACAGCGCCTCCTAGAAAATGAAAAATCACCCTCCCCATTGACCTTTTTTACAGTAGAGTTATGAAATTTAGTAGACTTGTAGAAAATACCGAGACGCACGAAAAAGTCTCTTACCATGATGGTTTATATCAAACAGGAAGTCGGCCATTTTGGGTCAAACAAGCCATTTTAGGCTCGTTTTGGCTGTTTGGAGGGTCCGCAGCTGTTATACTCCAGCTAGAGATTTTTATTGATCAATGTGATTTTTGGTGATTTTGCTCATAAGGCATGGGGAAGCTTAAGTTTTGAAAATTGTGAATTTTCGTTAATGTTCAGGGGGCGGGGCCAGGCCTCAAAGTCGAGCGACTCGCCAAAAAAATACAAGTTGCCATAAATTGGTCATTAATTATTATCTTTTGTTTTGCTTGTCAGTAACTGAGTTTAATCAGCTTTAATTATGAGCAAAAGAGCAAACGTTCAGGAATATAATTAATAACAAGCATCGACTCACAGTGTACTGGGTTTTATTAGTGAGGTTATTTAATGAAAGCACATTATGACTCCTGATTCATCATCCTCAGTGGACACTTGTTGCCTTTTGTGTCTGTAAAAGTGAGAATGGATAAAAACTGTCTGAGATTGTTTTAATCAGATGTTATTTATCACAGAAACAACAGAAAAAGGACTCAACAAATCCTCACTGTGAACTGAGCCTGTTCTGTTCTGTTAAACTGCTGAACTTCCATTTGGAAAATCACTGGGTGTGTGAGGATGTGTGTCTTCTATATCGATAATGTAAAATGACCCTGGATTATTATTGGATTTGTTTCATTGAATTATATTTTTTAAACTAATTTTGTGTGATTGAGTCCGTAGAGAAACCAGGGAGACGATCACGTCGTGTGTTTTTCTGATTCTCTTGTGATTTCCTGCACATTGAGATCATTAAACACAAAGTATTTACAGGTATTACTATTCCAGTATGGTAGCTGTTTTAAGGCTTGGCTAAAGGATTTTTAGTCTAAAACCTTGGGTTCCACAGGGTTTACTGAGATCATGTTTTTCATGATTTAATGGAAGTATCCTCTTTCAGCATACACTGAAAAAATAGAAAAGTTGAACCAACTTATTTGAATTGCTTCAGTTGGTAACAAGTAATTGAATAAAGTTTATCCAACTTAAATGATTAAGTTTGTTTAACTTGACAAATTTAAGTCAAACTCACTCAAATCATTTAGTTTCTACAAATTCAAATCCTTCTGACTTAAATTGATGTAAATTCAACTCAAATCTTTAGGTTTTTCCAAATGAAAAACTGAATGATCAAAAAGCTCATTATCAATGACTGAACTTAAAGAGCCTGGGGCGCCAGAGAAAACTCACACAGCATGAAGAACATGCAAGCTGGCCACAGAGCTGGGAAGCGAACCCACAACCTCCTGACTGTCACAGTGCTAACAACATGCACCACCAAGCAGCTCACTGTTTCACATGATTTTAAAAATATTATGCAATGAACACTTTTTATACTTCAACATGTTTTTCTCCTCCTTGAATGGAGTTGAGTATTTATGAATACTTAGTTTTTGTCGCTAACCTGCTAGCAGGGCTTAGCTAGTCATAAATATTCAACTCCATTCAGAGAGGAGGAAAATGTTTTACAGTGTAAAAAAGTCTTTATTGCATTATTACTTGTATCTGTGCAAAATAGTTAAATGTGTGATGTTCTCACAGTAAATGTTAAAATGTTCCATCTCTGAAATGGATTGTTTTTCTTTTTAGCCAACTTAAAATTCTGATTACAATGAAAGTAAAAACTAAAATAACACGCTAAAACACACATTTAAGATGATTTACATTTAAATAGTTTTAAGTTAGTTTTTAAGCTTTTTGATCATTCAGTTTTTTTATTTGGGAAAACTTAAAATTTGAGTTGAATTTACATAAATTTCAGTCAGAAGGATTTAAATGTTTGATCTGTAAGGAACTAAATGATTTGAGTAAGTTTGACTTAAATTTGTCAAGTTTAACCAACTTAATAATTTAAGTTGGTTCAACCTGATTGAATTACTTGTTACCAACTGAAGCAATTCAGTTAAGTTGGTTCAACTTATCTTTTCTTTAGTGAACATCACTGGTTTTACGTTGATTGAACCCAAAAATGTAAGTTGTCCTGACTAAACCAAAATAATCGGTCAGATTTAGGTCAATAAGTCCATCACCTCGACTACAGCTATAGAGTGCATCTTGTATTCAGCTCCTTTAAAAAGCTACACACGTGGTTTGTATCATGAAGCTAGTACATTTCTACCTCTAGTTTTTTTTTTTGCCCGGAGGCGAAAGATTTCTGTTCAACAGTTCCGACTGCGGCGCTGTCCGTGGTGCTGAACCTTTTTTCCCACTCTGTGTTCGTCATTATGTCTCTTTTAGATTCTCCAACCATCAAAGAAATGTTTCTGTTCTTTGGTGGATTTCTCCTTGTTGCTGCCTCTGTAGAGGCTCAGTCACTGGATTAAAACTAGAACTCCCTGAGTGTTGAATGTTATCCTCTGTAGCCTCACACACAAACATAACACACACAAACATAACGCACACAAACATAACGCACACAGACACAACGCACACAGACACAACGCACACAGACACAACGCACACAGACACAACGCACACAGACACAACGCACACAGACACAGGAAATGAAATAAATGAAACCTCACGGGGAAATAAATGTGAATCCTCATCTTACCATTAACACCGCTGACAAGTGGAGTCCTGTGCAGCTGATTGCTAATGATCTTCTCTAACTCTGGGCCTGGTAATCAACATGTTAAATAGGAAGTTCTCAAAGCAACAGGAGTTGATTAGCAGCACAGGAAGAGGACACACCATGTGTCCTGAAGATGCAGACTGATTTTAAAAGTCAACATAAACCCGTTCAGTGTCATTTTAACAGACTGGGTCAGATATCAGCTTCAGTACAAACAGGATCCTATAGTTTAAAACCACTGATCCATAAAGGAGAGAACTGTCACTTTAGAGGACGACGAAGAGCATTTCCTGTTTTGTTTAACACATTAGCACTTTGTTTCTCTGAGCGTTTTGACCTCAGAGTGAACTTCCTGTTCACTCCGAGCAGACTGACAGTGGTCTTCAGGATTGGCCCCTAGTGAATAATCTTTCTGTCTGCAGACTGATGGACTTGAACTGACCCTCTAACTCAGATTGATGGGCAGCAACAGTCCTCCAGTATTGTTTCTCTTGTCCCTTCTTGTCATTGTGGAAACACCGGAATGTTTCTGAGAAGAAAAATGTCAAACCCTCTGCTTTTCATGCGCTCTGACTTGCTGTTGATTGGTTAATCAGTGCTTTCAGGGTGGACTATTCCACTGTTATAGTTCAACTGATCCTGGAACAGTGATTCTGATCATGTGCAGTGACCTGCTGCATCACTGTGTGGGCTGAAATCTTCCAGATGGAGATCCCTGCAGAGCAAGGTGAATGCTGCAGAGAGGATCATTAATGCCTCTTTCTGCACCTTCTGAAAACTTTACCAGCCAAGCCTGCAAAGGGCTCAGCGCTGCGCTTGACTCCATATAGCTTCTCCAGTCTCGTCTCAGGAGATTCCTCAGCCCAGCGCTGAAGCTCTAGACTGGAGAACGGCTTCATCCAGCAGGCCGTCAGGCAGCTGATTCCTCCTCCTCTCCTTCCTCTGTCCTCTGCTCACATGAAGGCTGAGCTGAAAAACGTTCCCTCCCCTAACCTCAGCAAAGACTGGATGAATGAGCCCCCCCCCCCCCCCCCCCACCACCACCTTCCAAACCAAAATCAACCACTTTCACAGAATCAACTCTGATTCTTTGTTTTCTAGAGACAAACAAAAAGCACGTGATTATATTTGAACACCTCGTGTACCTTTATGTCTTTATTCAAATACTTATCATGGTAACTATTACTACCTAACTGACAGGCTGAGACTTCAGTTCATAACTTAGAGTTTCCAGCCAGAGTTTTAAATTAAAATCATTTAATGTTAGGAACGCTGGAGCTGTGGTCATTTTTCATTTATGAAAATTAGTAGAACATTAGTCTCCTGAAGACCCCCCTTCCTCCTATAGACCCCTTTGAATCAGGGGCGTGGCTACGGGTGGGCCTGGGTGGGCCTGGGCCCACCCACTGTGTACCTGGGCCCACCCAATCAAATGGCTTCCTCAACAAAATTATATCTAATTGTTTTATTTTTGAGGGATCTCATTTAAGTCATCATGAAATGAAATAGAACAGAGTAAATTTGACAGCAACAGCAGGAATGTGTTGTGGTGATTTCATAACTATGACATCATTTGTAAGTCTTGCTCTCATTGGCTATTTTGAATCATTTCTGAACTCTCCAGACGAGCTACGGTAACAGCGCCACTGTGCGTATCTGCTGTGACTTGTAGTGTCAACCAAAGCATTTAAGAAATGGCAAAACAAATGTTCATTTCAAAATGTTTCAAAACAAAAAGTGGAGACCTGTCCTGTGTTCCAGGGTTAATCAGTGCTTTTTGCTCAAAGATCTTCTGTCGGTTTCTGACAGGTTCCTCTCTTTTGCAGTTCACATTTTGCAGCCTTGTACTTTCGCGGAATGTTTTGTGTAAATTTGCATGCTTTAAACTTTTTTTACAGAGCAGTGCGTCCTGACTCCTCTCTGCGCGCTGACCAAGAGTCTGGATGAGTAGCGCCCTTATGCTCCTTCCCTTTACGAGCTTATTTTCTGCAGCAAGGTGGGAATGAAAATCTAGACTTTTACAGGTAGAAATGATGTTTTTAACTGATTGACAGACTGCAGAATCACAACCATGGAGCAGCATGATGTCTCCAAATGGTGCGCTCTCCGTTTCTCTCTTTTTCCTCTCTCTCTCTCTCTGTGTCCGACCTGAAATAATTAACGTATTGGTATGATGCCTGACATTAATCAGAGAGCACAGATTAATCGGGCTGAAACTGAGACCTCTAGTGATAAACACAGAGCAGCTCTCAGCATCAGCAGTTTTTTTTTTTTTTTACCCCAACGAGCAGGTGTCCGTCAGACGCGATCAGAAACATCAATGAAGTGATTTATTCTTCCGTTCTGATGTCAGGTTGTGTTTAAACGAGATCAGTGTGATAATGTTAACGCCTGTCTGAGAGAAGTGTATAAAGTGTGCAGTGAGGGGTTTTACAGCCTTAAAACTTCTGGAATTATTGTAAAAATATAAAACTGATACTTGGCGGATTTCACCGCAATTGCGGCTTATTTTTAGAACGTAACTCCCAGAATAAACGAGGAATCACTGTATAGACACATTTGCTTAAACGAAAGTGACATTTACAAATACACTGATTTTCAATTACATTTTTGGGCCCACCCATTTTTTATTAGGCCCGGCCGAAAATCTACTTCTGGCTACGCTACTGCTTTGAATGCTTTCTAACTGGTGAACTTTTTCAGCCAATAAAATTCAAATTTCTGCATTGTCAGCTGTCAGTCAACGTGCACATGCTTTGAGCAAACCTGTATCAGTAGGGGGCGCTCTGTGTGTTTCTCTGTTTACAACCTCTGCCGTCATGGAAGAGTCAGAGCTCATTTCTACTAAATAGTTACCCATTCCCCGGCTACTGGTGGATTAATTTTTATTTTTAAACATTTCTCCTCACAGAATGGCAAGGCTTGCCAAGGATACACGTTTATTTTGGTCAAGAACTTCCTTCAAGACCGAGTCATTTCCGGGTTCAGCTAGAGTCCAGCAGCAGCTCGCTGTATCAGAAGCAGCAGGGACAGACGGCTCAGAGCCTCGTAGTGTGAGGACATGATTTGTGAGCTGTGAGTGATTAAACCCTACAATGTAATCGTAGTTTGAGCAGGAGTTGCACAGTTTATGCCCAGCTTACAGACCAAGGTAATGCACTGTGTGCATGTGAGTCGAAGTGTTTTGGGAGGAGCCGTGGAACGTTGGATTAAAAAAACGCTCTCTTGCTGAAATAATCCACAGTGCTGCTTTAAATGTTTCACATCGCTAAGTAAATAAACATAAGCAAAAGTGAATAATTGCCAAAAATCATTTTGAAAGCAAAGACAAAAAAAAGACCAAATCCAAACGTCCATACTGTTTGTTCCAAGTTCATTCAAACATCTCACTAGATGTAAACGGCGTCGTGTGATGAAGTCTTTGAACGGCACGTCGTAACAGTCAGAGACATTTACTAAAAATAAAATGTGTCGATAAAAGATGAAGAGTAAGACGTTATTACATCAGCATGTTTTTAATAGATGAATGAATTTATAGCTGCTCTTAACTTCCGTTTTCTGACCATCTGTTGCTCGAAGCCAGCATGTTTTTTTTTCTTTACTCTGCATGTCTTCATCTGCCATGATCCACCTGGCAGGTATTCCCAATCAGAGCGCTCACGGGACGCCGGCGCAACAAACAAACCCGAGCGCCGCCTGGCTGCACCGTGCTTATGCAGATGTGACCCGCCTCGTTCACAGATGGGTCTGAGCTGCCTTCCTCCCACCGCCTCGGGCAGCGAACCTCACAGAGAGCGCGCACACACACACACACACACACACACTGTCGAAGCCCAATACAAACATGGGACACACAGAGAGAAATACGTCAGAGCCTCGGGCTTTGGTCTGCTAGCATCCTGTCAAGAAAGCTGAAGTAAAACACCAACAATGTCTGCTTATTGATTCTGACAGTCTGTGAGCTGACTGTGTTTGTATAATCTCACTGAATGATTCACTCAAAGTCTCCTTCCTGCCATGTTTTCTAATTAAACTGATGTTAGCTTCTTGTTTTTGAGCGGCGCAGCTAACGGCTCTCAAGACAAGAGACCCAGACAGACCAAGAAAAGGGTTTCTGGTGAACCGTTTCATCCTAAATTAAATAAATCATGTTCTTATTCTGCGGTTCATCGTTTTGATGATAAAATTAATTAGCTCTTATCGTTTCCCACCAGACCTTTTTTGTGTTTGTAAAATGAGAGTTCATCACTTTGAATCCCGTCTCTTTCTCCAGCTCGTCTTCAGAAAACGTCTCGTTGAGCTGATTAATGTCGGCGAGTAAAACGTGAACCGTCCTGGCCTTCGGCGCCGTGTTGTGTACGTTTTAGCGTCACCGCAAATCGTGAGATCATTAAGAAACACTTACTGGAACCAGCGAGTTGCCTGAAACCGGAGGGATCCAGTGGAGGGTGGCACATTCCCCCGCTTCTTAAACACAAAGGAACTGACACAGAAACGGAGACGTTGCCGTGGGGATAGAGGACTTGTTCATTCAGCACCGTAAGCAAAGAGGAATGAAATTCAGGGACAAAAGAAGAAACGACGGAGGGAAAAGATGTTGAATGACAAAATGCAAACTGTATAAAAACTGCATGGATGACAATAATTCATCAAACCCCACAGAGACGTTGAGCTCTGAATATTCAGGCTGTTTTTGCAGCATGTAAGTTTAATTTGAATCATCTAATTCTGGATCATCCTGGTCGATAGAGGAGTTATATTTAGACTGAACTATAAGAGGAAGTCGAGACCTGCTGCTTGTTTACAGGTGTAGCTGAGAATACCTGAGATATGGAGAAAGTACTAATACTTTAAGAACTGTAACCTTTTGATGTTCTTCGTCATCCATTTCGTAGAACATTTTGAAGTCCTCATATCCTATTGAAGCATGACACTGAAAAAATAAAGACATTTTTAAAAAATAATTTCATATTTTTTAAAATAAAAGTGAAAGCTGCTCTAGCACTTTTCTCTTCTTCCAGCGTCTGTTGAGACACTGTTCCTCCTCTCCCTCGTGTGTTACTCCTTTTGTCTTCTGAACAACTTCCTCATTCCTTTTTCTTGATGTGACTTTGGTTTGCTGGCTTCTCAACATTATGGAGAACGTTTTTTACACTGATAAAAGCAGGCCTCCTCCTCCGGCTGACTGAGACACGAGCTGCGGGGTTCGTAATGGACCTGTCTCTGGAGGTCCACGGTCTTTGGAATCTGCATGCCTCTGTGCCTCAGGGGAAGAGAGGGTGTCCACTGGTCAGGAGGTCAGGGTTCAATCCCAGGTTCAGGACCCCTACCTGCCTCCTGAGCACCGTGAGACTGACCGCCCTCTGCTCCTCAGGGATTGGTCAATACAGAGAGCAGAATCCACTGCGTTGTCCTGAGGTCATACGTCGCACATACTTCCCCTCCCCCATAAAAGTACCTAATGAATAAATGCATCACACACGTTTCAGCTCTCATAACTCTTTTAAACATAATCGAACTTGATTTGATGAAGAGGAAAATAAGGCAGACTTAAACGATCAACACATCTGTCCATTTCACCAACCTTCATCCTCCAGCTTCACATTCAAGCTTTGTGTCCCTGAAAAGAAATTCAACGCAGTTTTTTACTAATTATTATGAATCCATGCATGTTCAGTTTGAAATGACATTGTGTAAAACTTCCGTCATTTCTTTTATATTTGGATTCCAAACAGTTTTAATCCTTTAAAGAGATCTTAGTCAGCAGTTTTCAGATATTCTGAAGGTCTTTTCAGGGTTTTTCCTTGGACCTTTTTGTTTTAGTTTCCCTGTACTGCATGCTGCCATCATCAGATAAGAGGACAGGGCAGGAAGTTACTAGAAGGCGGCCAAAGGCCAAGGAGGGACTTTGAGAAACTATCTAAATGTGTCTGCTTGGAAGAAAATGATAAAGAATTTAGGGACAGTGGCAGCTGTTAGGTCTAAATCAAGCAGTAAAGAAATCATAAAGTCTTCATGAGGAGACCTTAGAATAATATCAATATAATCAGATACAAATAAAAATAAAAAACAACCACAATGTGGTCACAACAGAAGTCAGAGTTTCAAGGAAAAACTAACCTGACCTCCACAAGGTCAGAAACACAACTTAATATTCACAATCAGCTTTCTACTGACACCACAAACACATCAATCATCTCTAACTAACAGTCAGATCATTAATGTTACAATTCAGACAACAACCACTAACCAAGCAAGTCATGACAATCAGCTCCACTAATGAAGAGAATTAACAACAAAATAAAGTCAAATCCACTGATAGGTCCCATCAAAATAAGTTAAATTACGGTTTTAGACCACTCATACAAAACTCCCATAGAGCGCCGTGTGTTTTTTATTAAAAGTGTCATAAAACGCCTCAAAACGGGCTAAACTACATGAACCAACATTCATTCAACAGTATGAGTGTCCCTCTAACATTCGGCTACAAAGACGTGTCGCTATTTAAGGTATAAATCCACAAAACAGGAGGTCTCTGCCATTTGCTGAAAGGCGTTTTCAATAGCAAAAATCAGCGAGACACATTGTAATAAAACGAAAGAAAAAAACAAAGGAAGTCACTCACCATGGAGTTGATGAAATCAGGACCCATGGAATAAAACGGCTTTTTGTCACAAGCTGCCAAGAAGGATTCTCTGAATAAATATCCATTTTGTTAGCATAGCCAGTTAGCTAGTGTGTAGCTCCTGCCTCTGTGTTTCTGGTTGCTTCTAAACGACGTCCGGTTGGTCGGGTCCAACCTCTTTCTGACGGCGCTTTTCCTGCTCTGTTCTTCTGGACAACGGTTCACTTCTGAGTGATGAAACAGTTTTAGTTCTCTCCATGTTTAACTCACGTCTGCTGCCTGCTACTGAAAGTGAATCAAACGAGAGCTTCCGGGTCAACATCCGCTCTGAGTCATTCAATACGTTTTTCTTTTTCTTTTTTTACTTTATTTGTAATCACTTATGACTTATCAGTGTGTTACAGTGCCATAATTAATGATAAAAACTAAAGTAAATACTTAAATAATAAGCATTAATCCTCCGGTTTTGACTGTGCCGTTGTGCGCATGTCAGGGACGCTATGACCTGCGTCCTGATGGGTCTCCTATCTTTTGCATTGAGGATGATTTCCATGCGTCAGGAACAGAAACAATGCGGTGTCTCGGGACGGCGTCCGGTCCAGACATAAGCAGTAGATCCCAGAGAAACAGGACCTATCGGTCTGGTAAAAACTAGTGAGAAAACCTTTCTAAACTACACCTAAATGCAGATTATACACAGCACTTATTGTATATATAATGGATGGCTCCTTTAGTTTTACTTTCATGTTAGTTTTTTATATTGTGTGATCCTATTCTCTTCTTCCTCTTGGGACTGGTGGGGCGGCGCCCTAGCGCCCCCTTTGGACGGGCCGCCACTGTTTAGGGATGATTTTAAAACTTTTCACACACACACACACAGTACATATATATAACATGTAGGTCTCCAGTTCAACAGAGTCCTGGACTGGGATACCAGTTTGTTTTCTTCTCTAGACGTGAACTCCAGTATCAAATCTGAATTTGTCTCTGCTCTGCTGCATCCAGCTGCTGTTTGTTTCCTTTGGACCGTTCACTTTTATGAAGACATGAGAGGATTTGGGATTTGGCTCTGTCTATTGGTATTAAAGATAAATCTCTCCTTGTGTTGCCTGGACTTTATTACATTCTGCTCACTATCATTTCTCTGATAACGCCGTGCTAACGAGTGTGGGGGTCCTCAGAGGAGAGCAACATTAACCCAGATGATCAGGATGAGGAGACATGCCACTGCTGGACCAGTGAGGCAGGGTTGGAGAGATGAGATTACCAGCAGGACCTGTTTATCTCCATCCAATAGGATGCACAGGGACCCTAACGTGCTTAAATGATGAGAGATTAACTCTGACCCTCGCCCTGGAAACCCTTGGCTTGACCCCATACACTGTGGCTGATTACTCCTCCCTGGTAGGAGCTGGGTTCATGTCAATATGAGAGTTTATAACGTGGAGCTGCTCTGGATTTGTGTAACATTTCCTCTGATGTCTTTATTGTTCCATTGGGGGATTTGACCACCCTTTCTCCACAAAGCTGAACACATTAGTGAGGTTTTTATTACCAGGATCCTGACTGGATCATTATATTGCCCAGCAGATAAAGCTACGCAGTCATTAAACCTTGACATTTATAGTTTTAGTCAACAACATGGTAATGTGTGAGTTTTAGCAACTGGATGTATTATTATCTGTTAGACATGAGATACATGCATTGATGTCAGGGGGAACATATTCTATACAGGGGGTGGGGTGGGGGGGGACAGGCAGACTAAAAGAAGCCGCTCAGATCTCGGTCCAGACCGGCCTAAAGTGACTACAGGTCCACCAGGTAAATGTCCAGTCCAGCCTGGTCCACATCCACACCGGGCATGGTGCCGTCGGCGTGAGCGGCTCTAACCCTCTCTAAATCCAGATGTTTTTGTGGGTCTGAAAGAGCCAAAGCATAGAAGAGAACCCACAAAAT
This sequence comes from Callopanchax toddi, assembly GCA_006937965.1. NCBI lineage: Eukaryota > Metazoa > Chordata > Actinopteri > Cyprinodontiformes > Nothobranchiidae > Callopanchax > Callopanchax toddi. The sequence continues at coordinate 106,649 of SSNR01000172.1, read as the reverse complement.
GTCTCTTCTATATTTTCATTCTCAAACAGAACGAATGTTCTGCTGAATCTAAAATGAGACGCTTCATTCTTCCTGTTTTGTTTTGGTCTAGGTGTCCAGACGGCCCTCGCCCGAGCACCATGCGTCCGTGTCAGCTGCCCTGTAAGAAGGACTGCATCGTGACCCCGTTCAGCAACTGGACCGAATGTCCGCTCACCTGTGATGCAGGTATAAAGCTCGTGATTGGCTGGTCTTTAGTCATGATCGTTTCATGCCATCAATGTAAGATTTCACATAATCAGCAGGCAGATCTTGATAGTTTTCTTATTTATGAAACTCTTTAACTTCCACAGTCAAAGAAGGAAACAGTTTTCATTTTCTTTTGGGTTTTTTGCATTTTAAAAATATTTTTGGGCCATACTAGTTATGAAACATGATTAGAATTATTGTATAAAAAACAATAATAATATAAAGGCAACAACAAGGTAATTTGAAGGCATACCACGTAATTTGGCTTGTTTTTAGCTCCCCCTAGTGTCCGTTTTAAGTCACTGCAGTAAAAACGTTAGCATAGTTTCTGCTCAGAAAGCCCTAAATCTCCCTGTTAAACGTCTCCTCAGCCTTCACTGCTTTCTACTGGAGCGGTTCATCACTCAGTCAAAGAAATCAGCTGTTCAAGCAGGGAGAGATGGGAAAAATCAGGAATCAGGAGCTAAAAACACTCCGGAGCTAGCATAACAGCTAGCCACATTGGGTTAGCCTAACCCTCTGAGATACGTGACTTTGTGAGACTTCAGGGACCAGAGACTCAGAAGTTACAAACGTGGTATTCTGGATCCAAGACTTTTCATTAACCTGTAAAGGATCAGATTAGCTCAGACTGGGTCAAGGAGGAGATTTAAAATAGGAACAAGTTACAGAGTGGGCCTTTAAAAGAATGTTTTAATTCAAATATCCCCATGTCTTTTAAATCCGTGTATGGTTCGTTCTTTGGTTTTTCCGTTTCAAAATAAAATCAGAAAAACCGAATAATGATTTCGTTTTCTTATTCTTTTGTTTTATACGGAAGCGTATTGCATTCTCCCGAAAAAAATAAAAGCGGCTCTGTTTTTCTGAATTAAGAGATAATAGCCGCCTAACCCTCTGCATGTTCTGAGGCAGGCTAAAATGAACTCAAACATGTCCCGATTGTTGAGTTTAATTCACTTTTACTTCTACTGTAGATTGAGAAACTGGTAAATAATCTTGTCTATGAACTATGTAGGTGGGATTATTATTAGTTTGTCGATCAGAGCAGACACCTGAGGGAATCGTTGAGGAGCGAAGCGGCAGTGCAAACTTCCTCTCTGCTCCCGGTGTGTGTGAGAGAAACGCAGAACTCGTGTCCTCCTTGAACGAGCTTCTTTTATTTACAGCAAGTAACAACGAACATTTTACAGGAGCCACTGCTGAACAGCTCTGCTCCTGACTGTCGCCACGGCGACTGGAACTCAGACTGGTGGAGGGAACACAGCTCCTCCTGCTGGAGGGTTACCGTAAAACATAACATAAATACAAGCATATTCATCCTCTGCTACACGGGCGCAGTTCAATGTTTACATTTAACAGATCTGGACGCAGCCATGTTTCTCCAGGATCAGCTGACTAAATATGGGATGCTCCACAGTTGATGAAATAGAAAGGCTTTCAGTCTGATTACGTGGCGACACGGAAACAGTCAATTCTAGACGTGTGGAGTTGTTCAGCTGAAACTCCGGACTGCAGGTCTAGGTCACTTTAGGCTATTATTATCTCGTTAATTCAGAAAAAACGAGCCGTTTTTATTTATTTTTTGTAAAAGTTATCTCGAAGAAGTGGCTGGGGAGAAGACCGTCTGGAGCTCCCTAATTGGGATGCTGCCCCCGCGACCCGGACCCG
>SSNR01000172.1:84957-95225 GCA_006937965.1 Callopanchax toddi | reverse complement strand
GTTTGGGGGGGGCAGTCATGGAATTTGGGGGGTAATGCCCCCCCCCCCTTGCCCATGCCTACATCCAGCCTCGGTCGATGGTGTTGATTTTTGCACCCTGTGCTGAGAACTGGACTCCACACACACACACACACACACACACACACACACACACACACACACACACACACACACACACACACACACACACACACACACACACACACACACACACAAAGCTTTATGACTGCCCAGAGACTTGACTCATCTTAACGAACCGCTCATGTAAATACCTTCAATTTATTCAGAGTCAATACCGAGGTCTAGTGGGAGTTTTTTACAACACTGTTGACCTAATCAGGTGTGAGTCATCTCACAGCTGTCCAATTAGATTGATCAGGCGCCGCAGTCCAACTTTTTCTCATCTCTTTCTGATTATTTTACTTTTTCTTATTTGATGACTTGTGTTCTTTTCCAGCTGGTGATGCTGTGAAGAAAAAGCAATCACGGAAACGACTCATCATTCAGACGCCGTCCAACGGAGGACAGGAGTGTCCCGAGCTGCTGGAGGAGGAAAGGGACTGCGATGTCCCCAAAGTCTGTCCAGGTTTCAGGTAGACGTCTTACAGGATGACAGAGCTGGGGGGAGTATTTACAGCCCTCACATACTTCTAGTGTCACACCTAAATGTTTCAGATCAGATCATTAATGAAGTGAATTTCCCCACTGTGGGATCAATAAAGTAATTCTACTGTATATAGAAATAAACTTTACAGATAAAGATAGACTGATTAAGTTTTCTAGCATAAACGACCCTTTTAAGGTCAAAGGTCAGACATTGTCTTTCAGGATTTGAGCAGAATTCATGGTTCCATCAGTTCCAGGAAGTCATGAAAGCAGGCCCAGACCGTCACACCACCAGCACCATGTCTGACTGATGATGTGTTTCTGAGACTCCAGATGGAACGGGACACACACCTTCCTAGGAGTTCCTCTTTTGTCTCTCGAGTTCACAGGATCTCTTCCTGGAGGTCTTGGAGCTCAGCAGAGACCGATGGAGGACTCTATACTCCCCGTCTCTCTGACCCTAACCAGGTTGAGTGAGGCCTGCAGTGGTTCAGAGGCTCTCTGGGTTCTTTTGTTCGTTAATTGAAGTGAATTCTGATTATTTTATGAGTTTTTAGAACAACTAAAAACAGAGTAAAGGTTGTGAGGATTTGAAGACTTTAAATAAAACTGTTTTTTTCTCCACCTCATCTTTTTGATGGTTACATTCTAAAATGTGACTTCCTTGATTTTTGAAGTCCTAATTTCTGCATCCACCCCAAAGCCTTGTTCTAATGAAAACACTAGATCTCCCCACACCTGCTAACTGACAGTCTGATTGCATCTGATTGCATCTCAAAGCATCGGCTGTGTTTATTTATAGATCTACGGTTTCCTGTTAACACTTTAATCGCCTCAGCTGACTGGAAACAACTTTCTGAAGTCTTTACTGTTCTCCTTCACACCATGCACCATCTAGTTCACTGTTCACTTTCCATGAGTTGCTGAGAAGTCAGAGTTCTCTTTTTTCCAAAAACATTCATTATTTTTTAGGATTTCATGATTTGAGAGTATACATTTGATAGAGTATATATTTGAGAGTGTGTAACATAGAAAAAAACATTTGTCAATATAAATCCTTAAAGGGATACTCCACTGGAAAGTTATTTTTTTGTCTATTTCCATATTCCTCAGAGTTAGATCAGTGGGCAAAAACAATTTGTAAACAGCCCAGCGGTTTTCCTGATCCGGCAGGTGGATATTTGCCTCCGGCGATACTCCTTTAGCATTAGCTTAGCATAAAACACTGTGTTGTGTCCCCGGGTTTTTGTCTCCCTCTGGTGGATGACCGTGGCTGCTACCTTTGGGCTGTTGTCCTTTCCTGCTGCTGGCACAGTGACACACCCACTCCCGATCGGCTGCAGCTCATCAGCTCATCAAGGAGCAGAGATAAAAAGGCTGCTCACCTCCAGATCAGGGGAGAAAGGATCCATGCCTCTTCTCCCCCGTTTGTCTGAGCATTGGCTTCTAGAGATTATCTAGTTTAAAGTATTGAGTATAGAAGTAATTTAATTTAGGTCTTAATAGTTGTAGTAGTTTAGTTTGGTGCTTATTTTGTTTGTTTCAGTTTCTTTTGTTCAGGACTGTTAAAAGCCTGTTTTTAGTTTAGTGAACCTTTTAGTTTAAAAACAACTTTAGTTAAATAACATTCTTAGTTTTAAAAACAAACTCTCCCTTAGTTAGTATATTATATTAATCTTTAGTTTATAGCCTTTGTGCTTTATATCCCGGAGGCTTATCCTCCGGTGTTTTCAGTTTAGATCCTTATTTATATTGATAAACTTACAGCTATTTTTGTTTTGTTTCTTAACCATAATTTATATAGCTCCTTCCTTTGTTGTAAACCTGTTTATATGATAATAAATATCATTTTTTGTTTTACAACTTACACAAGTCTCCTTTTAACTTTTTGTTAAACCTCCTTTTTCTCCTAGACCTAGTGGAGGTCGTAACACACTGGCCCGGTCTCAATACTCGCACTTCCACCCTCGCGCCCCTCAGTTGCGCGTTCCCGCGGAGGTGCGCAAGTGCTTAAGGTGTCTTGATTCTCCTGGCTGTAGAATCCGGACCTTGGCCCCGCCCCCTTTTTCACCCTCGCTACGCACTTCGCCGAAGTCCGCATGGGTGCACACTTCAGCGAAGGGTATTACCCATAATTCTAAGTGCACTTCACTGTAGAATGTAGGGTAGAAGTGCAAGTATTGAGACGGGGCCACTGTAAGTGAATGGTACCTACTAGCATGCTATTAGGTACCATTCACTTAATCCTTTGCAGCATCCCAAATAAGGCATCCCAGGCCATCCTCTACCTGGCCGAGTCCACCAGCTCCTCAGTGGGACGCTCAGGCGTTCCCAGGCCAACCTGGAGATGTGTTTCCTCCAGCGTGTCCTGGGTCGACCCGGGGGCCTCCTGCTGGCAGGACATGCCTGAAACACCTCCCTGTGGAGGCGTCCAGGAGGCATCCTGACCAGATACCCGAACCACCTCAACTGGCTCCTCTCTACATGGAGGAGCAGCGGCTCTACTCTGAGTCTCTCCCGAATGTTCCAGCTCCTCACCCTATCCCTAACGCTGAACCCGGCCACCCTGCACAGGAAACTCATTTCAGCCGCTTGTAACCGTGATCTTGTTCTTTGCTCATGACCATAGTTAGGAGGTAGATCGACCAGTAAATAGAGAGCCTTGCTTTCTGGCTCAGCTCCTTCTTCACCACCACAAACTGGTTCAGCGTCCATCACTGCAGACGCCGCCCCAATCCGCCTGTCGACCTCCCTCCTTCCCTCACTCGTGAACAAGACCCCGAGATACTGAAACTCCTCCACTTGAGGCAGGACCTCTCTCCTGACAATCCAGAACAAAGTCCAGACAGAACAAAGACCTCGGTGAATTCAGAAGACTAGGACGAACAGCAGATGGTGTCTTTAAAGTTGCCTTCAGGTGCAGCTCTGTTCACTTTCACAGTGTTTATGCTGATTCAGTCTTTCTTCACGTAATCCCTGGCTGACTTGAGATCAGCGTTCTTTGTTGGCCCGGCCACCTGTTCTGCAGGCTGTTTCCTTCAGGGGAATGACTCTCAGCTGATCGGCCACATTGAGATTAAGAATCTGTGCAGATAAGATGATATTTGCACCGCATTGCTTCATATTGTCTCATGTGTGATTCTGTCATGAGGTCATTTTCTCTGTACGGTTTATTTTTATAAATTAAACCGTCGTTCTGTGAAGTCAGATTGGTGTTTACCCGTTGGAGCAACATGATGTCTTTTTGCAGGTGAACCATAAATATGAGTTGGTTTAGATGTCTAAGTCTGAACCTTCATCTTCAAAATCATGTTATCACACTAACACGTCTGGATTCCTTTCAGGTGGAAAACCCACAAGTGGAGGAAGTGCCAGCTGGTCCCCTGGTTCCTCAGAAAGGACTCTCCTGGTGCTCAGGAGACGTGTGGACCTGGACTCCAGACCAGAGGTATCACGTCTCTCTGAGCCATCATTAACGATTATTTAGCTTTATGTGGGGCATCTGGAGCCTGGCCACGAGGCACCTGGTGCCACAGAGGACAGAAATAAAGTAGAAACTAAGAGTGGGACTCCTCTGGTTCGCCAGGAGACACTTGGTGTTTCTCTGGAGTTTTGGGAGGAAACGTTTTCACGTCTTGTTCTGCGTCTCTTGAGCTTCATTTGACAGTCAGTTTATTATTTTCTTTTTGGTCTTTTTTCCCTCCACCTCAGGCTTGAGTCATGAAATTTTAATCAAATGTCTCTTGCTGGAGTTTAGGAGAAGATCCTGCACCTTTCCTGTAACACACACCAGATGATGTGTTTCATGCCTAAAAGACGAGCGCTTTGCAGAAACAAACTTTTATTTTATTCACTGTAACATACACTGCAGTCTAGGGAGGCTTTTATTTTAAAAATCCAATTTTATGGAGTCATGCAAAAATAATGATTTTCATCAGGAAACGTTTATTAGTTTGAATGTTTCTGTTTCCTCCTCACTGGCTCAGATTAATATTCTATTTCTTTAACGTGCTGTGAGCTCCGTTTCAGATCCTGCTGCTTCACGCTGATTTGATACCAGGTGAAACCATAACGCTGCTCCGATTTTCACACCAACATCACCTCTAAACGCCACAAATCATCAACTCTGTTCAAATGAAGCTCACTTTATTTTAGAGATGTTGTTTGTCTAACAGGGTTTTTCACTTGTTTACCTGCACAGAGGCTTTCCTTAGAGGGAAAACACTCTGTAGTGGCTCCATTAAACACACAAAACTAAGAGCTTCCCCCCCTCCAGCACACACACACACAACAGTGAGAGCTGACCTCACACACCAGCAGACAGAAGCTTTCCAAACCGATAGCGGAGCCCACGGGGGTTGACAAAAATGTGCTTAGAGATTGATTTCTCCATAAAGGCACAACGCTGCAGAACGTCTGCGTCACAAGAAAATGAAATCCTGCAGCAACACGAGTAACGGCCTTTACTGAAGGAACAAAGAGGACGGTGCAGCTGAGAGCTAATTGACTGGTGGGGTTCAGACATTTGTGTCTGCTCCTTTCATAATTGTTTTTAAACCTCCTGTGAGATCCAACCTGATCCGCTCGCTACGCGTTTATTTTTCATTCACTCTGTTGCTCCTTTTGAAGGAGATACATTACGCTCTGTTATTACAAGGTGACACATTTTCCTGAAGCTTTAATAAAACCTCAGTAACACAGAGACGCTCAGTGCTCTCCTCCCACCGGGCTCTGATCTCAGCTGCATGCACAACCTAACCGTGGACACCACATTACGTCTGAGCACATTAGAATTTATATATCAGGACAAAATGTAAAAGTTCAAACTGGAATTCATCAAATTGACAGAAATGGGAATCATTTTTTGCAGTTCAGCCACAAAACGTTAGTAATGATCCTTCTCATTTCAGTCCAGGATGATTAAATAGTCAGAAAGTGGTTGGCAGGTTAAAATTTTCCCTGTTTTGCGTCTCAGAAATAAATTATGAGCTCATGGCTCCTTTATATGGAGAGCCAAAAGCGACTAAATGAAATACATAAATAAGGCATTAAATAATTAAATACAGCATACATTAATTAATTAATTAAATGTTCCATTAATTAATAAAATAAAAAAATTAATTCAATGTGCCAAAAACAAAAAAAATCTTGACTTAATTAAAAATGTCTAATTATTTCATGATGTCTGTATTTAATTAATTCATGAATGAAATGTGTCATTAATTAATTAAATAAAATAATGATTTAAATGTGCCAAAAATAAAAAAAATTATTAATTAAAAATGTATATTTAATTATCTCATGATGTGTGTAATTATTTCATGGTCCTGTGTGTGTGCACATTATGAAATGATTTAATCTGTCAAACTGACTCATCAAACTCAGTGGGCGGAGCTAAGGCTGACAGATTCATGGTGAGCAGCTATTTTATCTGCTAGAGTTAGAATTTCTCTTCCAGCTCTACAGAAGTTTTCCATCGGTACGAGCGTCCATGTTTGTTGTCAGCCTTAGCTCCGCCCACTGAGTTTGATGAGTCAGTTTGACAGATTAAATTATTTCATGATGTGCACACAGACAGGACCATGAAATACTTAAACAGACATCATGAAATAATTAGACATTTTTAATTAATTCAAGATTTTTTTTTTTCATTTTTGGCACATTGAATTAATTATTTAATTTAATTAATTAATGGAACATTTAATTAATTTATGACACATTTAATTAATTCATGTATGCTGTATTTAATTATTTAATGCATTATTTATGTATTTCATTTAGTCGCTTTTGGCTCTCCATACCTTTATGCTCCGAGGTGGAGGGGGTGGGTCTAATGCTCCGTTCTGCACGTGAAAACAACAGTTTAGGTGAAAATATCCCTTTATTCACTGATACTGGAGTTAGTACTAAATGAGAACTTGGAGCTTGAAAAAATTCCCCTTGAAGGTTGGATTTGTTTATCAAGAAAAAACATCATTGCTATATTTGATTGACATCAATCCTGATCGCTACACTGCCAGACAGGACACGGAAAAATAATAAGTTCTTTAAATGTCCAGATTCAATTCTTTTCCCATGAATGTTTGAATGTGGTTCCCAAAGTGGTTGATCTGATCGGGCTCCGTTTTCATGGATTTCCAGCTGACTGTCTCCGTATCTCTGCTCTGACTTCCTGTTCCAGGAAGATGAAGCAACGTCTCAGACATTTAGAAGATCCTGATTTCTGCGTTCACATAAACTGATCAGCTGCCACCACAAAGTTGATGTGTGAAAATCCCTGAGGGAGAAAGTCTGTGAAGTTTGAACAGAAAGTTTCAGACAGGAGGAACTGAAGGCAAAAATCTGGGAGAGCTGGTAGAAAATGAGACCAACCGAGTCGTGAATAAACACCTAAAACCTGTCTGCAGGAAAATGAACTCATTCAGGGGAAATCACGCAGGACAAAATTCAGAAGTGCATTTTATAGATTCAACTTTATCACACATAAAGATGGGAAAAGAGGAATTAAGAGCATTTATTAAAATATATTAAAGGTTTTTGATCTTTGTTGAGTCCAGATCACTTTGATTTGCTTCAGAGTCCTGACCTCACACTTCTAAGATGCAACAAATCCAGAGTGATGTCAAACTGTTCAAGATGGAAGAAGTTTAAACCAAACTCAAGCTGCTTTTTGGGACTCGATTACAAAGTTAAATGAAACGTATTTTCTGTTCATCACAGCCTCAAATAAAGACACAGGGTTGGTTGAGTTGCTGGTCATTTTAGACACTAAGCTCAGAAAAATCTATTTTTTTACCCCATTATTTCCCCCTTTGGATCTCTATTTGAAGTCCTTCAGAGGTGAACACTAGTGAGAGAATCTTTTAATTAGAAGAAACCTCGTAGAATATTTTGCACATCAAAGTCATTTTACTTGTCAAAAGGTGTTTTTTGCTTCAAAACTGTTGTGTGATGTGTGCAGTTCCTCAAGAACTTTGTGAATTTATAACAATTATTCTATGATGTCACTTAAAGAAGTGCAACACAGTTACTACAAGGCCTGAAACCTTCAAATTTATCAGTAAAGGATAAAAATATATATTTGTTAAGAGATTTGCAGGAAGAAATTAATATTTCTGGACAAAGAACCTAAAGTAAATCAAAAGTGAGCAACAACACTGTTTAGATCAAACCCAGGGATCAGCTGTCCTATTAGAGCATGTAGCACATTTAGCATGTAGCACATTAGCATGTAGCACATCTAGCATGTATCTAACATGTAGCACATTTAGCATATAGCACATTTAGCATGTAGCACATTTAGCATATAGCATGTAGCACATTTAGCATGTAGGACATCTAGCATGTAGCACATCTAGCATGTAGCACATTTAGCGTGTAGCACATTAAGCGTGTAGCACATCTAGCATATAGCACATCTAGCGTGTAGCACACTTAGTGTGTAGCACATCTAGCATGTAGCACATCTAGCATGTAGCACATCTAGCGTGTAGCACATTTAGCGTGTAGCACATTTAGTGTGTAGCACATCTAGCGTGTAGCACATTTAGTGTGTAGCACATGTAGCATGTAGCACATGTAGCATGTAGCACATCTAGCATGTAGCACATCTAGCATGTATCTAACATGTAGCACATTTAGCATGTAGCACATTTAGCATATAGCACATTTAGCATATAGCACATTTAGCATATAGCATGTAGCACATTTAGCATGTAGTACATCTAGCATGTAGCACCTTTAGCATGTAGCACCTTTAGCATGTAGCACATTTAGCGTGTAGCACATCTAGCGTGTAGCACATCTAGCATATAGCACATCTAGTGTGAAGCACATCTAGTGTGAAGCACATCTAGCGTGTAGCACCTTTAGCGTGTAGCACATTTAGCGTGTAGCACATCTAGCGTGTAGCACATCTAGCGTGTAGCACATCTAGCATGTAGCACATCTAGCATGTAGCACATTTAGTGTGTAGCATATCTAGCGTGTAGCACATCTAGCATATAGCACATCTAGCATATAGCACATCTAGCATGTAGCACCTTTAGCATGTAGCACATTTAGCGTGTAGCACATCTAGCGTGTAGCACATCTAGCGTGTAGCACATCTAGCATATAGCACATCTAGCATATAGCACATCTAGCGTGTAGCACATTTAGTGTGTAGCACATCTAGCATATAGCACATCTAGCATATAGCACATCTAGCATGTAGCACATCTAGCGTGTAGCACATCTAGCGTGTAGCACAACTAGCGTGTAGCACAACTAGCATGTAGCACATCTAGCGTGTAGCACATTTAGCATGTAGCACATTTAGCATGTAGCACATCTAGCGTGTAGCACATCTAGCGTGTAGCACATCTAGCGTGTAGCACATCTAGCGTGTAGCACATCTAGCGTGTAGCACATCTAGCGTGTAGCACATCTAGCGTGTAGCACATTTAGCATCTAGCACATCTAGCGTGTAGCACATCTAGCGTGTAGCACATCTAGCGTGTAGCACATCTAGCATGTAGCACATTTAGCGTGTAGCACATCTAGCGTGTAGCACATCTAGCGTGTAGCACATCTAGCGTGTAGCACATTTAGCGTGTAGCACATTTAGCGTGTAGCACATCTAGCATGTAGCACACCTAGCATGTATTCTCTGGGTGTAGCTTAAGGCCTCATTTATCAGATAAAGATCCTTTGTTGTTTTATTTTTAGAGGAAAAACTTGCTAGCTTCTCTTCCCTGTGAGGACATTTTGATGTCATTATTCCACATAAATAAAATTTTACTAAAAATACGAGTTTTACTAGTTGTGACAGGAGATAGACTTTAAATTATAGCTGAAAAAACAAGATTTAAGATCCCAGCTAAAAGGAGGATCTTTCATAGAGTGGACAGGCTCAGCTTTAAAGTCGCTGCTCCTCCTCGTCAAAAAGAGTCAGCTGATGTGTTCCAGGGATCTATAGGGAACACTCCACTGGGAGGAAACTCTGGAGTGGATCCTGAACTGGCTGGAGGGGATTTACATCCTCAGGAGGAGCTGAGGAGTGTTTCAGTGGAGATGGATGTCTGGGTTTCCCTCCTGGATTTGACTGTTGAATAAAATGAATGGATGGAAATCTACTAATGTTTTGACTTACTGTGTGACGTCCAATACTCAGCGTGTTCGTTCAATAACAATAACAGTTGTTCTAATTGAGCCTTTCGCTGTCTCCACCTCCGATCATTCCAGCCGTGTCCTGTCGCCAGCTGGACGGGACGCAGGCCGACATCAGCGAGTGTCTGAGATCCGCCAAGCCCATGCCCGCGTTCACTCAGCGCTGTCAGCTCCCCTGCCAGGATGACTGCCAGTTGACCAACTGGTCCAAGTTCTCGTCCTGCACAGCTGACTGTGTGGGGGTGCGCACCAGAAAGAGGGCATTGATAGGTGAGCACAGAGGGACAAGAAGCGAATGTCGGTGAGGTTTTACATTAGTTTACATTCTTCAGTAAATCAAAGTCATAAATCTGTTTGGATGAATTTTTACCACCTTAATGTTTCAGAAGGAAAAAAACAACAAACTCCTCGGTCTGTCATCCATCAGCGTCACCGGAGAGCGGGTCTGTGCATCGCTTTCATCAAACCAACAAAATAAAGAATCAAACAAAAACAGAGCTGCACACTGACCA